>BQNB010003526.1:80615-110863 GCA_026074375.1 Tanacetum coccineum | reverse complement strand
CGGTTGTCCGCACCAGCAATGATCATAAATTCTGCTAAAGTTGTCATTTTGAATTGATTGATTAAATGAGAAAAGATAACTTTGATCGTTCAGTGATTAGAGGTTGTTATGTTAGATTGTTGTTTTTAAGTGAATGATTCTTAAGATTACACGGGATTTTACAATTTTTGATAAAACCGAGAAAATAATTGAATACTTTACGGGATTTTACAAATCATAGAAAAACCATATAAATATCTAAGGCAAAATGGTATAAATCTCCAAAGGTAAGTGTATAAGTCACACAAGTGTAACGTATAAATCACCTTAAGAAAAATGTATAAATCACCATTAAGAAGAAAGGTATAAATCGCTGGATTGAACGAGGTATAAATCGCTGGATTTGATTCAGGTATAAATCGTTGGATAAAGTCTGTATAAATCGCTGGATTTCAAACACGTATAAATCGCTGGATTTGAAGATATGTATAAATCGCTGGATTTGAAGACACGTATAAATCGCTGGATTACCTCACATATAAATCGCCGGATATACACACATATAAATCGCCGGATCGAAACACGTATAAATCGCCGAATACAAACAAGTATAAATCGCCGAATACAAACACGTATAAATCGCCGAATTCACCAACGTATAAATCGGCGAATTCAAACAGTATGTATAAAAAGCCGTCTTCAAATCACTTAAAGATACAATTTTTGACGTTTTTACTTGATTTTAACATAATTTTTGACTTTTTACTTAATTTTACTTGTACTTCTTGCTATTCTAAGACTAGGGAACCTTAAACACACAAAACTTTATAGTTTTTACACAAAGAATTTGAAATCAAGATTTTTACCAAACCCCTTTTTAAACCATAAAAAACCAAAAAATATGAGATTTTGAGTTTTTCAAACGTTTTTCTTGTAGAACTACCTTATACTATGATAAACAAAGAAGAAAGTGCTAATATTTATGGTATTAGAACACACAAAAGATGAAATCTCTTGTATAGTGTTCGAACCAAATGCACGCCTAGAACAAGTAATAAAAACGCACTCAAAATCAAGCTATATCACCCTATGGCTCTTGATACTAATTGTAGAATATATGATGTATCTTATCTCACAATTAAATGACAAGAAATCTAGAGAGATAGTAGAAGGATTAAACACTTAAAGAGAGAGAAAATAAAGAGAGTAAAATTAGATTATGAAATGAACAAGTGAGCAACCAAAACTCTCCAAGGTGTGGAGAGGGGTATAAATACTTAGTAGTGGCCGGCCATATGAACCCTTAGTAGGCCTAACATAGGCCTTTGGCCTTTCTACCTTTTCTATGTTCCAAAAACTATACTACAAGCCCATCTTACAATATTATGGAAGTGACCGATACTTTTCATATTCTTAACATGATTTCTTTATGTGACGAAACATATAACCACATCATCTGCTCATTCTTGCAATTGCGCCCTTGATATGCTTGGAACGATCAATTTTGGGTTTGGATGATGACGATGTTGGGTTGGAAGCGTCAAGTCTTGGAGTTTTTCCTTATCCGAAGATTAAGAATTAGTAACAGTCCTAGGGGATCTAGTAGGTACGGCAATGGGTGTATCCATCTCCAAGAAACCTTCCATTTTCCTCCTAATCAAACAACCTTCGTTGATTCTTCCTCATTTATTCATTCAATAGGTCATATAATTCAGAACTTCTTTTGACCTGCGGGATTTCCTTGTGACTCAGGGATTATTTAGTGTTAGGATATTCTTGAGTATTAGCATATACATCATCAAATTATTGCTTTAGAATATTCTCCTTCGACTAACTTTTTAATATCCTCATCCATCAAGTGCTCGTCAACCTTTTTGATAGCTTGCTGAGCTTTATACTCTTCAGCACTCCTAGCTATAGCAATTCTAATTTGTGTAGCCTCGTCTAGATTATCAACATTAATTTTCTCAGCTGTTAAGATATGAGTTGCAGGATGAGGTTGCTTTCTCCTTGGAATCTTGATGATAGTAGATTTCTTCAAAGCACTTGATTCACCTTGCTGCTCTTGAGCGTTAGGTGACATAAGGGCGCTAGGTGTCATATTCATTCCTTGGGTAGACTCAGTCGGTTGTGACTGAGTCATTGGAATGGCTATTTGAAAGTCAGTAGCATATACCTTGTAATTAGTTGTTTGCTTCATCTTCTCGGTTAATAACCACTCAGGAATCCTCATTCCTCGTCCCTTTTTCTTCCTAAAATTGAAATTAATTTGACAACCTTATCATTTTTAACTATGTGATATGGTTTATTGGTTCTCTTTGGGATGTCGATGCATAGTGAGAATGTGATCAATGATAATCTTTATGAATCTTGGGTAAGGAGTTAATGTTATAGGATGAATGAGTAATGTAGTCCTTCCCAAATGAATGTAGCATAGTCTACATGCACAATATTAATAATGCAGGAGAACATTTGCATCATGTGAAGTTGTGGTTGATCAACACTTGTTTCTCTTGTAGTAAGGTATCTCATAAGGATCTTCCTGAGTGTCTGCCACGGTTGAGGTAAATCCGTTGTCATGAAATTTCTAGCGAGACGAATCTGCTTAGCATAACCAAGTTCAGTAAGAAATGCAAGCATTGTTAGAAGCTCAGGAGGTTCTTCAAATTCAGCATGGTTGTTTTCAGTTGCTTGAGGCAATTGAAACAAAGTTCGAAAATCATCTACTGAGAACGTAACTTCCTCCTCGTCAACAAAAAACTTAAACTTGTCTTTCGAATCATCCAACTTGAGAGTATGCCACAATTGTTGTATATAGATCCAAGAAACCAAAGCATATGTTGTTAAAGCATAGCACAATGGATGTCATCTCAGAATCTCTCAAGGATCTTGCTTGCTGGTGGACATGGTAGATTAATAAGATTAATCTTCTTGTTCGCTAAAGCTAAATCGTATTGCTTGAACACTAAAACAAGTTGATCTCTTGTGAGCAATTGTCATGACTAAGACCTGATGAATTATGAATGATGTACAAGAATGTGTTAATTCAAAAACAATTCATTTACATAATATTTTTGTCTCTTTCCGCTCTGTCTGTTTTATATGTTCGGGCAATTCTTATTGAACATATTTTTGATCAGTTTCTTTCTCATGTGCTTATTTCTTGCTTTTCCGAGCACATGCCATATGCTTATTGGAAGTCTTCTCTTGATGTCCTATTGTATGTTCAAGCAAGGCTTTTCGAACATACTTTGATTTGCTTTTTTACGTATGGTTTTTCTCTTTCTTTCTGTTTAAGTTTCCTCACCAAAAAGTTTTATGTAATGATACTCTTTCAAGAATAATGAAGATATACTCTGAGTTTGAATAATATTTTGATTTGAAAAATTCAGGAGATATACTTCATATTCTTAAAAAAAATAAAGAGTACCACTTTGACAAGTGATGAGGTGTCATTTTATTCACTTTTTCGGGGTCATTTAACCCCCTAAATAATGCAATCATGCCCAAAATATGTGCTTAATCGTTCCTTTTTGTGTTTTTAGCATTTGGGAAGCTCTTGGAGACTTACCTGTGACTTAGGCTCAATTTGGGAGAAATGGACATATTGCAATTTACACAAAGTGGTTTTCAAGGTTCGGGTTGATGTACAGTACCTAGAGACGGCTGTTCGCAATTCCTAGCGACGCCGTCAGAACTTACAAGCGACGGCGTCATGATTTATGTGAAGGCGTCAGAACATACCGCTCAAAGCAACCTAAGAAGATTTCCGACGAAGCGGACTGGTCAGGGATTTTGGCGACGCCGTCACGATTCAATTCCTATATATATACCTACGTTTTTAGGGTTTTAGTGTGCAACTTTTGGGAGACGAACCCTAAACATTATTATATGAGTGTAGCAGCTTCTTAGGGCTTAAAAACCCTCTTGTATCAGCCTTAAACACATGTGATGACATCAAATAACGTTACTTTTATAGCATCATTTATCACAAGTAAATTACCCACTTTTATATAATTATTGCAGTATTGTTACTTAATTGCTTAAAGTTGTTAATTGCAGTAATTATGGAGTACATTGTGAAGACAAGCTAAAAGGGGCACATTTCAGACCTTCTTTTTAGGTGTAACCTTGTGCAACCAGTCTTGCCTTATTTCTAACTACTAGCCTTCTCTCATCTTTCTTGTTTCTATGGACCCATTTTGTTCCAATGGCATGCTTGCCTTTGGGTAAATCAACCAATCTCCAAACCTTCTGCAAACTAAACTGTAGCAACTCATCTTGCATTGCCTCTATCCAGCTTGGATCTTGCAAAGCTTGTGTCACCTTCTTGGGTTCTATTTGTGAGAGAAAATAGGCAACTAAGCAGTTTTGATAATCTTTGTGATTTGTTCTCCTCTGATTTTTGATGTAACTAACCATAGCAAGTTCTTCAGAAATCTTGGTCATCCTCCTTGTTTAAGTAGCTGAATTTATGTCTCCAATGATCTGGTCTTTAGGATGATTCTTGTGAATTCTGGTTGTGGGAATATGACTGACATTCATGGTGGTTTCCAAGTTGTTAAGTTCAGCCTCTGCACCCACATCTTCATCATTATATGCACCATTAAAGATATCGGTATTTAGAAGATCAGCAGTATCCTCCAAAACAGCCATAAGAGGATCAGTAGAAAGATCATCAGCATTAGTAAAACTTTGCCCAGCAGTATTAATAGATGGACTAACAGTACTATCTCTATTAGTGTTGTTAGCATAACCTTATTAATGAAAAATTCTGTTAGGGATCAAGCAGTGCTAACGGTCATCCAGCAGTACCAAATTTGGTCTAGCAGTACTAAAATAAGCCTAGCAGTATTAACTTCCCCACCAAAAGCAGTACAAACTCCAAACTTGTGTATCATTCAAAAATAGCTTCACACAATCTCTCTTTCTGTTCTTAAGCTCACATTTTATCTCTCAATTCTTTTAACTCACTTTGCACTCTGTCTGTTTTTCACACATCTCTCTATCTGTTTTTGCTAGTAACTGGCTCATAATTCATAGAGTTTGTTAATAAATCAATATCAAATGGCCCAGTTGGGTCTACTCCTGCAACATTGGGTTTTGTTTTCAAGAAAGAAAGGTATTATGTGCTGGTTTTCCTGTACCTTCCTAGTTCTAGTAGTTAATTACCTAAAAGCCTTTGTATTTATAGAGTATCCAACAGTGAACCACCTCATCGGGCTTCCCATTGCCTGTGAAATTTGCCTTGAGGATCTAAGGTATTTTGAATAGTTACTAAGGACACCCAAAAGTTCCTACTTAAATCTTATTCTATGTTTGTCTACCATCGTAGTAGTTCATTAGGTGTCTTTTTGTGAGGCTTGGTCACTAAAAACCCTATTACTGAACCATAACAAGTGTTACTAATGCTTCAGCCCAAAATATAGTAGGTAATAATGAATCTGCTAGCATAGTCCTAGCTGCCTCTATTAGTGTCCTATTCTTTCTTTTAGCAACTCCATTTTGTTGTGGAGTTCTGGTAACACTAAACTCCCTTTTAATCCCTTTCATCCCACAAAATTGATTCATGTTATTATTTTTAATACTCAGGTTCCATTGTCACTTTCTGTTGATTTTAAACTTTATGAGTTATTTGGTTTTTATGCCATATAATTAATTGTTTTAAGGATCCCACTTGGTTTCTCCTTAGTGCGCACAAAAGGAATTACCCAACTAATACATACTATAGTACATCAGTGGACAATCAAGGCAATATGTCTTGTAATTGATTCTCCTTACAGATGTTGGCCCAAAATAAGTCATATCGTTACATTTTGTAAGAGGTTGGATGATAGAGCTCACAAGACTTGGTCTTACAAGAGGCTTTGTGTTGCTTTCCCTTCTGTAAAGCAACACAAGTACCTTATGGTCATTTTCAAAAGACTTTTTGAATGGCAATTCTCTTACAAGCGTTTCCCCTACTAGGTGTTATTCATAGTTTTAAAGTTTATATGACCAAAGCCTCTATGCCATAAATTAGTTTAATCTATTTGTAAGCATTTACAAATAAAAAAGTCAAAACATCCTGAAGGAACTACATGCTTTAGTTCAAAAATGTACATGTTGTTCTGTCTAGGAACTTTAAGCAGACTTGACTTCATCATGTAGGCGTATAAGTAGGAGATAGAACATAGACATTCAGTCTCAGGTGAAAATGATCATTGTTTTTTTGTCAAACATTTGGTGATAGAGAAAGGATTAAACTTATGGTTCCTTTTACATGTATTCATCTTAAAGTCTGAATTTACCTAGTACCTAATTATTCATTTTCTAGTTATTTTACCTCCATTAGGACTTCCTCCAAATGCAGCAAATCCACCATCAATTTCTTGATAATGTAAGAAAGGACTTGTTTCCAGTCATATGCCTAGAGCATCCACTGTCAAAAACCATGATCCTGTAAAGTATATTGTGGATTACCCTGCACTCAAAATGAGAGAATTTAGTTTCTCTTGGGACCAAGCCATTACTGACTTGAGTCTGCCTTGTAAAGATCAACATAGTCCTAAATCTTTTAAGCATGTAATGATCCACTATCTTTGGAGGGTATGGTCAATAACTTTCTTGTTGGTCTCCAATCCGCGTGCGAGGGCTTAAACAGCATTTTCTCCATTCTCTCAGTAGCACTATTACTGCTTTTGGCTCACATTTAGTTACATTGTTAACCCTAGCAGTATTAATTTTTCATTAAACTTATTGGTTTTAGCTACTGATTTTTGGTTAAAAGCCCTTTTTACTGGTGAATGTGCTTTAAAATAAGAATATGTTGTGGGTAATGCATCATTCACTTTTAGTTTAGGGGGGCTTTAGCAGTAAGTAATACAGGGCCTGGGCAGTACTAATTGATGTTGCTGCTCTTGGAGAGCTTTGCTTAGCAGTATTAACCGGTACTTATCCTGACTTTGTTACAACTGTTGTTGGAACAAATTCCTTTTAGGATGTGGGTGAGTAAATTTATTTTGGTGGTTCACCCTCTGAGCGTTCTTCCATAATGGTCTAATTTCCTTTTGACCAGTTAACCCTTCCCTTATTTATTCAACATGGTTTTTCTACCATTTTCTTGTCATGAAAATCACAGTCTTTGATTAAAATGATTAAAACTCCACAATACTAAACAAGCTTTTATTTATAGACTCAAAACTATTTCCTAGTTTCTGAGTCATCAACTCATTCCATTTTCTTCTATTATCCCTAGGACTTTAACTTTTCCTAGGATACTATACTTGCCTATGTGTGTTTTCCTTATCAACTGATTTCACATTCTCATCAAATTTGACAAAATTGATTTTAGTAAACTTTAGTTTTGTCTAATCAGATTTAGGTCTATAAAACAATACATTATCACTATACAGTGTCCCATTTTCAATGATAGGAGCACCAGGCCTAACTATTTTAGGCTTTTCTACAATATCCTTACTAGTCTTAGATATACTAGTTTCAGTTTTACTCACTTTAGTATTATAGACAGAATCATCTAACCCAGTAAAGGATAAGTCATGTCTTAAGGGCATGTAGTTCCCAGTGTAGGGAGGAGGAACTGCATGAAACTCTTCACTTGTTTTAAATCTATCATTTACTGGACTATCATCCACATCACTTTCTCTACTATTAAACACACTATGAACCACTTCATTCTCATTTATTTGACTATCATAACCAAGATCAGCTTTGTCTTTAGCACTTATTTGACTATTTATCAGTTTAGTTAGATTCGTTGATGTTTCTTTCATTTGTTTCTAGTTTAAGTTTTCAAATAATATCTTTCTATTTTAAAGCTTTTTCTAACTGATTTTTTATGGTAGTTGATAAAATATCTTCATTTTGGAATCTTACTTTAAAAAAATGCAGATATCTTCTTTATAAACATTAATTTTTTCATGGTACAACTTTTCCTAGCTTTCTTAATTTGATTCCTAATCCATGTGATGACCTATAATTTACTTGTTTAGGATTTATTAAGAGATTCTCGCTGTTGATCATACTTTTTTGTAAGGTTTCATATGATTTTTAAGCTATTCTTTAGAGCAACTATTTGTACCTCAGAGTCTGAACTTGATGAACCTTGGGATGTATAAGCCATTAGAGCAATGTTTGTGATGCCTTCTTCAGCCTGAAAGCTCCAATCGTAACCACCTATCCCATCTTGAACAACCAAGGCATTTGTAGTAGATGTATCTACTGGTGCATTCCTTCTTGGACCATCTTTAATTCTATTCCTTTGATTCCTTGGTGCCCTGCATTCTCTAGCAAAGTGACCTCTTCTGTGGCAGTTGTAACATTCAACATTTGTCTTATCAAAGCCAACAGTTTCTTTGCCATTGAAATTGAGATTCCTTCCTGTCTTCTTTAAGAATCTTTTCACCCTCATGGTAAGCATGGCCACTAGCCATTTGAGATCCATCTCTTCAAGATCATCAGTATCAATCTGCTCCAGATCTTCATTGTCCAATTGTGGACTATTAGATTAATTAGCAGAGTAGAATACATGACTCTTCAGCAAAAGTTAGGAAGAAGCTTGTCCCTGTGAACTAGCAGTAGAAACTTCATGAGCAGTATTAACTGCTTCATTAGTACTGCTAGTGTTTTTTGAAGATACAAAAGCCACATTCTGAGAGTTTAAGCTTGAGCTTGATTGGACTTTAATCTCAAATTCATACACCTTCAGATTATTATATAAATCATCCATGCTCAATGTGTCTAGATCAGATTTGTTTATCATTATTATAGCAATATTCTTCCAAGTTGATGGTAGACTTCTCAGCAACTTTAGATTTGCATCTTCCTGAGAGATAACTTCACTATAAATTTCTAATTGGCTGATGAGTTTTTGAAACCTGTCATAGGTTTTACCTAGTCCTTCAGATCTTGATGCAGCAAAATTCTCATATTGTTGCTTTAGAATGGTTTTCTGTATTTTCTTGGATTCTTTGTTGCCTCTAAATCTGGCCTTGATTGCTTCCTATAAGGTCTTTGCATCCTTGATTCCATGAAACTTTAATAGGTGCTCATCAGGAATGGCCAACAACAGAGTGCTTTTTGCTTTCAATTCATTATTTCTTGCTAGCTTTTGTTTAGTAGTTTTAGGAGGAATGAGACCTTCAGTACCAACAATAGCGGATGCAATAGTAGGTGCATCACCATTCACAATAACCTCCCAAAGAGCATAATTAGTGTGAGTAAGATATTGCTCCATTCTCATGCTCTAGAGATTATAGTCTCCAGTTTTGAGTACTGGAAGTTTTAGTGCAGACACTGTTTGGGTAGTTTTTGATTGTGACTCCATCTTCTCTTTTAATATTGAGATCTATTGTATGATGTTAGGGTTCTTGCTATTCAAAGTTTCTCAACAAGCTCTGATACCACTTGTTGACCCCTTTTACACAGATCTTACTTAGTTTGTTAAAGCTTAGTTGTGTTGGATAGATCCAAAACAACTATAGTAGAAACTAAGATTGTAAATACTACAAACTATGCGGAATCGAGCTTGTAATACTAAGAAGAACAATGAAATAGTAAAACAAGATCTTGGCTAAACTTTCAATTTATTTTATACACTTCAATGTTACAGAATAACCTTGAAACTATGAATACTAACTATATTTGCTATGAAAACTATATAAAACTTGATATCTAGATCTATGCCGTAGGATTCCTTTTATACTCCAAGAAAACCCTATTGGGCTTACAAAACGCGTTATATGATCATGCATATCTATTCCTAATATATCTCATGCATATCACATAAGCAGTACTAACTATTTTAAACTAACAGTACTAACTATTATAACTAACAATACTAATAAACTGATAGTACTAACATTTTATACTAGCAGTACTAACTATAACACTAATAGTACTAACTTAGCTTGGCAGTACTAAGTCTTCTCTTGGCAGTAATAAGTTAAACCAGCAGTAAAAACTTGTAGAAGCTCTTAATTCCCAACATAAAGCCTTGATGAGCTATGTTTCAATATTGTCACCTAGATATATTATAATCGACGGTGTGAACTTTATGCGGGTTTGGTTAATTGTGACATGATTAACTGTTAAACAAACCTAGAGTTTAAGGAGAAGTATCACCTAGCTTTGGAATGATATACCACCAACGAAAGTAGTACAATCATTGCACACATAGACAATTCATACATTTATTTAAATAAACTTGGTTAATACGTTTTCCTTACATAAGTGTTTGACCTCTTCTTTATCGTTTGTTTATCTGCTTATGTATGTTACTTGTCTCATTTATCGCTTTATTAGTTTAGATTAAACCAAAACTCGTGACAGTCTCTCAGGCTGAAACCCCTCTATTTGCGTTAGTTTAGGTTTAATTAGGATTAATTAGAACTAACTTAGATAATTAAAATACTAGTAAATTAAGTATTAACGCTCTATCTTAAGTGATCAAACCCTACTTTTACCAACGATCCTACAATCGATAGGTTTACTCTGGCCTAGTTAGGTGTTGTAAGTTAAAAGGTAAAGTCAGTAAAATATAAATAGTAAAACTTAATAATATAATTACCTATACAAAACGACACATCATGTTTTTGGCGTCGTTGCCGGGGAGTGAAATTTGTTTAATACTTGTTTATTGGTATTTTTGTAACACCCCCAAAATGGGTCACAGCGGAATATGGGTTGGAGAATGTTACTTCATAGATCAATAGCACAAGATAAGAGAACGACCTCTATATGAGTCGTTAAAAATTGATACATTCGATTAAATAAACTTGTTTGTTACAATAGCCCGAAGCTAAAATTGTTCAACCATGATAAGTAAAGATTTTAAGACATAACAATATTCCCAAAATGTAATGCACCCAAATCTTTATAGAAATGAATTCAAAATGGTGACCACCAATGTATCCTTGTTTCTTGTACCTTATCGACCTGAGAAAAACATGCTTTAAAACGTCAACATAAAGTTGGTGAATTCACAGGTTTAATAAATATATAAAATAGGGTCCACAAGATTTTCCAATGTACGCCACTGTTAAACACATCAATATCTCAATAAGTTATTTACGAAGGTGCCACTAAGCTCATGACACGATAGTTCGACATCTATGTATGCAATTTAATGCACATAAATGTGCCCGTTGTAGATGGTTCTAAACCCGCAACATTCCACAATTGTTCGGATTGTATACATTTCGTAGTTTTTGTACATTCGAAACTAAGTGAGCGCTTCTCACAGTACGGGGATGTCAATCCAAATAGATCTATTCATAACATTCCGCGCTCGCTAACCTAGCAATTGGACTGTTCATGAATAGTGGGCAAATAGTGGGTTTAGCTACTTAGGCCAACATCGTTATATGTTTAAAAAGGGTTACTTGCCGTCCAATGTAAAATGATGCATGTTTCTCACCCCAAGTTGTTAAAAACTATATGATTCGTATAAAAAGCGGGGCTATTGACTCACCGCAGTGTGAGGATTGATTATCTAAATCAGAATAAGATGATCGTCTTGGCATTCGAAAAGCAACCTAATTAATTTTAGGCCGTATAAGATAATATTTCATATAATTAAAACAGCAATGTCATATAGTTACACCACCACCTAATAGCTTTTAATTAATTCTTTAAAAAGAGTTTAATAAACAATAATTAACTAGTACTTTGGTAAATGAAATTGTGTACTTGTATCCGTTAAATGAAATATCAATTTTCGTCTTACTAATGTACCATTTGAAAAATATTTATTTCAATGTTTTATGGATTACATTTATCATTATTTTATTATTATTAAATTTTTTTATAAAAAATCAATGTATGAAAGTACAAATTTAGCGCGTGATTTCAAAACCCTCAGTTCTTATAGTTTTGACTCGGTTCTATACGTTTCTTATGTCCATGTCTTCGTATTAAGATAATTTATCAAAATATCATATTTATAAAATTTAAAACCCCTGATGAACAGTAATAATTACTGTTCACAACAGTGCTTAAAACTGTTTTTATATAGTTAAATATATAACTTGTAAAATTCGTAACTTGTTCGTTATAATTCCGTTTTTCGAGTTCTTTATGTCCGTGTCTTCGTATTAAGATAATTTATCAAAATATCATATTTATAAAGTTTAAACCCCTGATGAACAGTAATAATTACTGTTCACAACAGTGCCTAAAACTGTTTTTATATAGTTAATTATATATAACTTGTAAAATTCATAACTTGTTCGTTATAATTTCGTTTTTCGAGTTCCTTACATGCTTACGATCCTTAGTGGAAGGTACTATTTTTTATAAAACATAAAATTTATGATTTAGGAGACGATTTCCAATAGTAGGTATACAAAAGTTATTTAGGGTTTTTAATTAATAAAGTTAGTTTTATAATCACTTTTGTTTAAGAACCTTGCACCATTATTTTACCAAGTATTATACCGTGTATCTTACATGTATTAAGTCCTCTAAATGTCCATGACACTTGTTCAAATGAACTCCATGTCCTTGTGATCTTTTGATACATAAGTATGTAAAAAAAACCTTCAACACTATTTAGTTTGTAAATCATTCATATAATTTATTTAACACTCTTACTAAGCATGTTCCTTTATTTCAAGTATTATTTTACTATGTATAACATGAAATTTGAATTTACCAAACCCTTAAACACTTTATATAACTCAAAAATGAATCTAGGTGGTGATTAACTTATACAACAAGTATGTACACAATAGGAAAAGAATGAATGAACATGAAATACTTTAAATGGACCTTTTAGAAGATGAGTAGGATGAAGAACACAAGATATAAACCCTAACCAAGCTTCCAAAATCAAAAACCCTAAAACAAGAAAACCTAGTATGTTTTCATGTTTTTAAACCTTTGTTAACCCGGATCAAGTGTTAACACCTTAGTAAACCTTAGGTGACCTTGGACTGAACACTTGAATACTTGGAATGCCTTGGATGCAAAATTAAAATGAAACTCTAGCACACTAAAAGTATGCTGTGGGTTTAAAGGGAGTGGGGAGAGAGTTTTTGTTTAAAATTTACTAGGAATGGTTATGTGTATGATAATGAACAAGTTACTTGCTTCTTATAGTAACCATCACATGTATTAACTTTAAACTAACCTAAGTTAGGAAGTAGGGTTATAAAGTCTACATTATGTAAATGAGCTGTCCTCCTCCTAGGAGGGAAGGAGACGCAAACCATGTTTGTGGGGAGAAGGACTTTGACAAAGGCCAGATAGTTTTAGAGAATACTTAGTGGTTGTGTAAAAGTACCTTGTTGATGTTAAGGGTAAGTTACTGTGAATTTTATAATTTAGTGTGTCAAAAGTGTTGTACATTACAACACATCCAAAGCCATAAGGCTTATTTAGTTGATAAATTGGTAAAATTTTATGTATTGGGTATTTGTTTGAGTATAGATAGGTATAGGTGCTTCCGGGTACGACCGAATATAATTTATTACGAAACGTAAGCGTTTTATATAACCAACAAAATATAATTACAAAAAAGTTATTAAATTTAATTTCTAAAAATAATATAACGCTTGCTTGATGTAAACTTTTATTTGTTTGATGTCGTTTACTTGAACATTGATTTTTAGTTACGCGATTTAACTTATAGATAATAATTAAAAGCGAACGACGTTAAAACTCTAAAAATAAATAATGTAATTATTAAAGTCGTAATAACCTTTGAAAATGAGAAATGTAGAGTCTCCACCGTTATAGAAGCTTGTCCCAAAGGGCTCATGATGCAGTATTTTTTCGAGGGTGCGGTTTTTGTGAAGAGGTGCGGATACTATTTACCAGAACTTATCTTCGCGTTTCCCATGTGAAACTTGGGATCTCTTGGAGTACATCGATCTTTGAGGATGGGATTACAGCTTCGCCTTAACTTCGTGACTTCACGGTTCCAAGATTTATCACTGGTTCTTCTACAATTGTGGAGTTTATATCAATGTGTATTTTCAACACTATCAGATACTGCCAAAGGCTCATGGATAAACACTTCTTTAGATTGGATAACAAGAAACGTTCTATGAACCATGCTTAATACTGTTGAGGGTAGTTCGGTGTATATAAGCAACGGGGTTCCCACTAGGCTAACAACCTTGAAAGGGTCCAATTTACCTCGGAATTTATAACTTCCCCGTTTTCCAAAACATACGACCCCTTTCCATGGTGTTTCCTTTAACATTAACTCGATCTCCAACTTGAAAACTACTAGAGGCTGTAGTCTCACATCGGCGTAAAATTCTTTTGCGATCACGAGCACTTGCATTCTGTGCTTAATTTGGGGGGCGGACAATTCTTCTCTGTCGTTTAATTGAACAAGTTCTGACCGGTGAGCCAGCCAAGCATCTCGACCTCGGGCTAACACAACAGGCTGATCGACACTTTTGGCCATAAAAGTGGCCTAGATGGGGACAACTTTGAATTCTATCATGGTAACTATTATTGTAGGAGAATTTGATCATACAGAATGTGTCCTTTCCCAACCTTTCCAAAGTCTATCACACAAGCGCGTAAAAATATCTTTAAATGGAGTTTGAATGGTTCTTTTTCTTTGTGCCCAGCAGTTCCGGATGGTATGACGTACTCATTTCCAACGAGTTAGTATGTTACCCATAGCTTTCTTGAGGATTGACATCAGAAAATTGACGGTAAACAGGGGGTCACGATACAAATTATCGAGACTGGTATCCAATGCCTTGTGACCATCTTCTTTCAAGTACAGTCTTGATAGTTTCGTCTAGAGGGTCAGTTTTCCTCATTGGTAAATAAAGTCATGTTGCATGAATTAGTGAAGTCGGTCTTACAATTACCCCATTATGGTGTCATCATTTCCACTTTGGTCACATTTGGGACGTTCTTGGGAGCTTGGTGACAAAGTCCATGGTGATATTTTCCCATTTCCATTGAGGAATCGCTGGTTGTACCAGTAAGCCAGATGGTTTTTGGTGTTCGGCTTTGACTCTTAAACACGTCAAACACTTGCTAACATAGGTGGCAATGTCAGCTTTCATGTTAGGCCACCAGTACAGTTGCTTCATGTCTTGGTACATTTTATCAGAACCCGGGTGAACAGAATATTTCGACTTGTGAGACTCATGCATAATCAGAGCCCTTAGGTCACCATAGCACGGCAACCAACTTCTGTTGTTTAGACACAAGGTTCCGTCCGCACGTGGTTCCAATTTCTCCTTCCTGGGCTTTTCTGGGTCCTTCGAATTCTCAATCAACATACCGCCTACGTCTTCAGACTTGAGGTTTTCTGGTTTTCTTGCCTCAATCTGAGCCTCCAAAATCCGCTTGGGAAGATCCAAACCGATAGTCATAACTAAGGCCCGAACCCGTAATGGCTTTACTCGTTCCTTTCTGCTCAACGCATCGGCCACTACATTTGCTTTTCCTGGGTGATAGCGGATTTCGCAATCATAATCACTAAGCAATTCCAACCAACGGCGCTGTCTCATGTTTAATTCCTTCTGATCGAGGATGTGTTGCAAACTTTTGTGGTCAGTGAACACTGTACACTTTGTCCCGTACAGATAATGCCTCCAGATCTTTAGAGCGAATACTACTGCGCCTAACTCCAAATCATGAGTGGTGTAATTTTTCTCATGAATCTTTAGTTGTCGTGATGCATAAGCAATCACTTTTTCTCTTTGCATTAGCACTGCGCCCAACCCTTTGATTGAAGCATCGCAGTAAGCGATAAAGTCTTCACTTCCTTCGGGTAACGCTAGAATTGGCGCACTGCACAACTTCTGCTTTATCAACTGAAAAGCTGCTTCTGCCTTGTCACTCCATTCAAACTTGATCTTCTTTTGAGTCAGCTTGGTCATTGGCTTGGCGATCTTTGAGAATCCTTCAATGAATCTTCGGTAGTAGCCTGCTAGGCCCAAAAATTGACGAATCTCCGTTGCAGACTTAGGAGATTCCCAATCTTTGACAGATTCAATCTTGGCAGGATCCACATGAATACCCTGACTGTCGATCACATGACCAAGGAACTGTACCTTAGGGATCCAAAATTCGCACTTAGAGAATTTGGCATACAACTGTTCCTTCTTAAGCAACTCCAAGATTAACTTGAGGTGCTCTGCATGCTCTTGCTTGTTCTTCGAGTATATCAGAATATCGTCAATAAAGACAATTACGAATTTATCCAGGTATGGTTTGCACACCCGATTCATGAGATCCATAAATACAGCAGGTGCATTAGTCAAACCAAACGGCATAACTTGAAACTCATAATGTCCATATCGAGTTCTGAATGCGGTCTTTGGAATATCTTCTTCACGAACCCTTAGTTGATGATAACCCGACCTCAGGTCGATCTTTGAGTAGATACTCGAACCTTGTAGTTGATCGAACAAATCATCAATCCTGGGAAGCGGATAACGGTTCTTTACCGTCAGCTTATTCAATTCTCGGTAATCAATGCACATCCGGAATGATCCATCTTTCTTCATGACAAACAAGATCGGAGCTCCCAAATGTGAGGAACTGGGTCTTATAAAGCCTTTGTCGGAAAGTTCTTTTAATTGGTTCGACAATTCTTTCATTTCAGACAGAGCCAGTCGATAGGGTACCCGTGCTACTAGCGCAGCACCAGGTATCAAATCGATTTGAAATTCCACTTGGCGGGTTGGTGGAATACCTGGCAAGTCCTCGGGAAATACCTCAGGGAATACCACAGGAATAGTCTTGAACTATTGATACTTCTTCAAGTAGCTTCTCTCGACTTGTCTTCCCGCCTTTTTTCATAGTAACCTTGCAGAAAGATAGGACATTCCCTCCAGTAAATACTATGTGCCTTGGTGCACGAGATGATGTTTCAATTTGTGAACTCGTGACCATTGATGCTAAATACGTCACCAGGAAAAATTAAAATCTTGTCGTCCAAAGGAACACGAACAAGTTTCTCAGCACAAACGATACGCATGATATTTACTAACCAGTCCATACCGATAAAGACGTCAAAACTACCCATCTCTACGGCATCAATCTATGTGAATGATGATTTAGAAAGTTTATAGTGCAACCCCTATAAGTGTATTAACCCCAAATTATTCTAACCGTCAGTCTAACTCAACCATCATAAACCATGTTCTAATGTAGTGCGGGATATAACAATCAAGGAACTAAATACAGTAGATTATGAAACTTCTACAGCACCAGTGTCAAATAGTATTGAAGCATAACATTAGTAGGAGGAAACGTAACCCTGATCCACATTTGAGTTCGGTTAGTTCCACACAGAGCCCCACAACATAACTCTTGCTATCAATACGCAATTGCCTATTTCCAGCCCATTCCCTTGATTTCCAATCTTCAGCTTTGGACAGTCACAATCCTGTAGTGACCTTCACTCCAACACCAAAGTAGGTGAAAACTTCGTTGATTTGTCCTGGGTCCTCGAGGGATGTTGTTTGTTGTTGTGGTTGTTATTAGCAGTAGGTCGAACCTTACAGTCACGGGCTGAGTGACCAAGCTTTTTGCAGTTAGTGCACTTTAGAGTGCATGGCCCATCGTGGTGATAATTACACTTGGCACATAGAGGTTTGGCTCCTCCATAAGGTTTCTTATCTCCATGCCCACATTAAGTAAGCCCGTACCACATTGTTTCTCTTGAATGGTTGTTTGTTGGTTTAGGTGTGCCTTGAAGCATCTTCATATTTCCTCTTATTTCTTCTTGGCGTTCAGCTGAGTGAACTCTTTCTTGTCCATTAATTCCGTAGCAAATTCAATAACCTCTTCATTGACTGAGGCTTTGATGCCTTAAACACTAGGCCCTGTAATCATGCGGGAAGACCACCGACATACCTTCTCCACTTTAGCTAATTCCAATCCTCAGGGAACATTCCTAGTCACACATAATTGCCAACTCTTGGAATCGATGAATTGTAGTCCCATCAATCAGTACCCTTCTCACTTTTAAGTTCCGAGTACACCGAGATTCCCAACTTTTTTGTGATCTCTTGAGCCCCTGGCAATATTTACTGTTACATCCATCCTTTCAAGCCCGTCCATGGCAATGATGTATTCAACATCTTGTCCGATAGCCCTCACGTAATGTGTGAGTTTCCACCCACGTCAAGGCACTTTCCTTGGAGAGTACAATAAGTGCAAAATCACCTGATTTGTAATAGCAACAATTGCTGATAAGGAAAAACAGATTCCATCTGTTTCTGCCCATTGGGTCAGGCCAACGACTCCTTCATTGCCCCTTGAAATTTATAGGCTGGCACTTCAAAAAAATATGTAAATCATTCTCGTTGAGTGGCACTTGCCTTCTTCTCCGCCGTTCCATGAACCATGGCTGTATCGCCCAACATCTGCTTCTGCTTGCATCGCGTTCTGCTAGAGCAGCAACAACAAGCCTTGATCAATTAGGCTTGTAGTTTGAAGCCTCAGGTGACATTGGTGGTATGGATAAAGCGTTTGGGTGTGCGGGTGTTGTCCTCGTGGCTCTTCGGTTGTTGGGTAATATTTTCAATCAAAATCACAAGGAATAAAAACACAAACTCAAGATTTCACCACAAACTATAAACGTAACGTGACATACGCATAAAAATATAAGATCACCATCCACAACGAAATTACACCAACTTAAAGTGAAAATCACCAATGACAATAAATAAAATCAACATTCATACACAACAACATCGAAAATCATAAATGAACTGTCCTTCTTACAACAGAGTTCAGTACAATGAGATACAAAAATGAAAATAAGGACGCTAAGTCTGGTGTATAGCCTGGGGACTCACCCCATAATACTTAACACGCCATACAAAGAAAGCTAAAAAGATAAAACAAATAGTCCTACCGCCTATTAGCTGGAGTAACCCATAAACATAAAAGGCCATACAGGATAGCTACAAATATGCATGACTAACTGCTGCTACGCCAATCCTCAGCTGGTCCATCTGTGGCTTCTGGTCTCTAGCCTCTATGAGTCGCAATACGTCCAAGTGTTGTAGTCAACTGAGTCTGAAGTGATGTGGTCTGAGTAATCAACGTGGCAACCTGTGCCTCCAGTGTCCTAACATGTGCCTCTATGGCTGCACTCCTCTCCTCAGAACTAGTCCATGCTATACGAGCATATACAGCCTCTCTATCCATAGCCAAAGCTGTGCGATGGTGTTGTATTCTATCTCTGTATAGTGTGTTGACTAGGGCTCCCAAGTGAGCCCGGTCATCATGTGCCTCCTCAAATCGTACCTCGAACTCCTCAGTCCTCTGTCTAACAGAGTAATCAAGCTCAGGTCACCTCTGGTCGACCCCCTCTAAGTTCTGTGGCTTTATCTCCATCATGGCCTCAACAATCTCATCCCAAGTGTCAATCGCTGGGGTAGGCCCTGGCTGTCTGCGGCACCAGCCGCCGAACTCCCCCAATCCCTCTACCGTAACCGGAAGCGGGAGTAGTAAGACAAGCTCTCTTCCAGGCGGCATCTCAGCCTCGGGAATGTTCATCCTGGGGAATAGTTGGCAGTGATAAAGGGTGGTGATCATGAAGCTCCTCATCCAAATGCCTGGCCTGCCCTATTGCCTAATGGTGCCCAGTACAGTAGGGCTATAGTGAGTGGTGATGGTTAGGGTACTGGTGAGATACAACAGTAGTGGTGATTGGCAAGTGTGGCAGCGTGCACAGCAATGCGTGACCTCCATGATGCCGACATCGGTGGCTCAGTCCGGACACTCTTCGTACCCTACTGAGACGTGTCTGGCAAAGGGAATCCTGAACAGAGGTGTCTAGGAATGGTACAACCTCATCAGTCTCAAACGCCACTGTAATCCCCAGCTGAGGGAAATAGCTCAACAATAGGTATAACCGGAGAGTCGGCCGGAGCTAGGTGCTCCTCCTCCTCCTCGTCATCCTCGAAAGGCTCCTCATCATCATCATCAGCATCACATCAACAGTTCATCATCAGATGGCTCACATCTCCAAAAAAATCCCCTCCTCAGCAGGTACAAAATCCACATGCTCCTCTCGGAGTATCCTCTGGATCCTCCTCTGGAATCAGAATCGATGTAATAGCCTGGTGATAGGGCTACTGTGAAGCATCAGCGGGTAGAGGCTGGTCCCATGGGTGCCTCATCCTCCGAAGGTACTAAGTACTCGGGTACTCAGGCTCGGGTACAAATGGTATCTCAATGGGGATGGTGGGTGCTCGGGACCGGCCATATCAGGGAATGCGGGTGCTCCGGCCCCAGGCAACATAGTCCCAGGGGATGCTGTGTTACTGGCTGCCTGGGAGTCTCTATCGTTTTCCTAATACGATGACGTCGTGTACACCTCCATCGGAAATCTCCTCAACGCTTCCCTAAAAGACTCTCCCTGGTTTGGAGTCAGTGCACACAGGTATAGTTGACAGTTGATGATGCAGACTACATGACTGCATGAAGAAAAATAAACTTATAAAAGCATATAATATATGACCATTATAGTAAATATTGTAGTAATAATATAAACATGTATACATATCATGAAAGCATATAGCATAACCAACTAATGCTACTCAATAGGTAATGTTGTCCCGTGAAAAACTTTGTTTTTTTATGATGCAAGTTTGAAAAATGGGTTATAGTCCAAGTAAAAAACATTTGACCTGGTTCTCTATAACCTAGGCTCTTGATGCCAATCTGTAACACCCCCAAAATGGGTCGCAGCGGAAATATGGGTTGGGGAATGTTACTTCATAGATCAATAGCACAAGATATGAGAACGACCTCTATATGAGTCGTTTAAAAATGAAATTGGATTGAAATAGACTTGTTTGGTTTACAATCGCCTAAGCTTAAAAAAGTTTCTCCATGAAAAGTAAAGATTTGTAAGACAAAACATATATACCCAAAATGTAATGCATCCAAATCTTTATAGATACTGACCCAAAATGATGACCACCAATGTATCCTTGTTTCTCGTACCTTATTGACCTGAGAAAAACATGCTTTAAAACGTCAACATAAAGTTGGTGAATTCACAGGTTTAGTAAATGTATAAAATAGGACCACAAGATTTCCAATGTAAGACATGTAACACATACAATATCTTAAAAGTAATTACGAGTGCACTAAGTTCATGACACCGAAGCTCGACATATATGTATGCAATTTAATGCACTAAATGTGCCCATGTAGATGTTCAACCCGCAACATCCAAATTGTTCCGACATGTATACGTTCGTTGTTTCAGTACTGTCGAAACCGATGAGCGCTACTCACCCGAACGGGGATGTCAATCCCAAATAGATCTATTCATAACATTCGCGCTCGCTAACTAGCAATTGACAGTTCATGAAAGTGGGCAATAGTGGGTTTCGCTACTTAGGCCAACTCGTAATATGTTTAAAAGAGTACTTGCGTCCAAATGTAAAACAATGCATGTTTCTCACCCCAAAAGATGTAAACAATTATAATTGTAAAAAAGCGGGGCTATTTAACTCATCGTAAGTGATTGAATGATTATCTAAATCAAGTAAGTGAATTCGCCTCGCAATTTGAATGCACCTAATTAATTATAGCCTAGAGGTAAAATGTATTTCATATAAATAAAACATCACATGTTGTATAGCTACACCACCACCTAATAGTTTTTATTAATTGTTTAGAAGTTAAAACAATAATTAACTCGTACTTTGTTAAATTAAAGTATATATACTTGTATCCGTAAGAAAATATTATTTTCGTTTACAAATGCGTCGTTTGTAAAAGTGCATGATTTAATAATGATATTTTATTATTAAATTAATTGTTTTATAAAAGATTGTATAAAAATAAAAGTAATGCGCGCGAGTTTTAAAACTTCATATCTTGTGTCGATTTCGACTCCGTTTCATACGTTTCTTATGCCCACGTCTTCGTATTAAAGTAATTTATTAAAACATCAAGTTTATAAAGTTTAAACCCCCTGATGAACAGTAACTTTTACTGTTCATCACAGTTTATAAAAGTTATTTTTATAAAACTAATTATATGTAACTTGTTTAAATCATAACTCGTTCGTTATAACACCGTTTCTCGAGATCCTTATGTCCTTGGATTAGTATTACGAAAATTTATCAATTTATATATTTATAAAATTTTAAAACCACTGATGAAACAGTAACCAGTTACTATTCAAATCATTTTATAAAAATAATTTTATAAAAGTATAATTATCTATAACTTGTAATCTACGTAACTATTCGTATAATTATTTTTTTTCGAGTTTCTTTAAGTCCTGGTTCGTATTAAGGGAAAATTATCAAAATATTATATTTAACAATTTATACCCCTTTATGAACATTAAAATAAGACTTAAACTGTTCAACACAGCTTATATAATTATTTTTTTATAAAGTTAATAATAATACTTGTAAATGTCGTAACTTTCGTATATTCCAGTTTTTTTCGAGTTCCGTACATGCTCACGATCCTGGTAATTAGCACTATTTTTTTATAAAATATAAAACATATGATTTAAAAGTTCGAAATTTCCAACAGTAGCTAATTATTAAAATTAGGTTTTCACTTAATAAAGTTATTTGTAATTAATTTTACTTAAGGACCTTGCACCAAATTCACCAATAGTTGTAACATATATTTCACATTTATTTAGTCCCCTCTAAATGTCATGTCCTTGTCCATATAAAATCATCATATACTTATATAACTTTAAAATAAAACTAGTGGTGATTAACTAATACAACAAATATGTAAACAATAGAAAATAATTAAATGAGTAATGAAAACTTTAAATAGACCTTATAGAAATCAAGTAGGATGATGAACACAAGATATAAACCCCAACCAAGCTTCCAAAATCAAAACCCTAATCAAGAAAACCCTAAATATGTTTTCTTGATAAATTCCTTGATTAAACCCGAAACCAAGCTTCCAACACCTTGGAGTAAGTCTTAGGTATCCCCTTAGAATGAACACTTGAATGCTTGGAATACCTTGGTTGCAAAAATAAAATGAAACCCTAAATATTTATGGTGTGCCGTGAGTTTGGAGTGAAATATAGAGAGGGTTTGCTTTGATTTTTGCTTGTAGAAGTGTAAGAGGATAATGTGCACTAGTTACTTGCCTTATATAGTAACTAACCCATGGTTTAACCTTAAACTAACTCTAGTTAAGAAGGAGGGTTAAGGTACAAATGTGTAAGTGCTCTCCTCCTCCCTAGGAGGAGAGAGACGCCATATGTGAGGAGAGGGGAGGACATTTGACAAGCCAATGTTTAGTAAGTTGTGCTTGTGTAAGGTACTTGTTAGGTTAAGACATAGTACATGGATTTAAATGATTTATTTCATGTATAATAGCTCAAGTCCGGTTCTAAGATGATATAGGTGAGAAAAATAATTAAATTTTGAGTATTGGGTATAAATGTGGGTATTTGTTTAAGTGTAGATGGGTAAAGGTGCTTCCGGGTACGACCGAATGTAATTTATTGCGAAACGTAAGCGTTTTACGTAACCAACAAAAATAAATTATGAAAAGTTATAAATTATACTCTTAATAATCATATAACACTTGCTTGATGTCAACTTTAATTTGTTTGGTGTCCGTTTACATTGAACGTTGATTTTTAGTTTACGCGATTTAACTATAAGATAATAATTAAAAGCGAACGCGTAAAACTCTAAAAATAAATAATGGAATTTATTAAAGTTGAAAATAACCTGAAAATAGAATGTTACAACGCCACAAAAACAATAATGCCAACATATAATGCATGAAAGAACAAAACAATAACAAGTTCCAAATGCAAACTAAAATAGATAAATCATAACATTCGCAAGCAACCCTATGATCCAGGCTAACTCCTGTTCCTAACTCTTCACACATTTGCTCACCTAAAAATGATGCAAAAACTTCAACATATTTGTGTGAGAGTTACAGTTATTAATACTCACTTAGACACTGTGATCAACAAGAACAAGATTTACGAATATAAATGCATGGATAATTCTAATCACAAAATAAATTCACATTTTCTAGGTGGATCCATACCCCTTCGTCCTACAATATCTCCATGCAAGACTGACCCACTTGCCTAGCTAAGTCTATTCGGGTCTCACACAAGGTCATGTCATCCTCACATACACATGCCTTACCATAATTAATATCACATAGCAATAGCACATAGCAATCATATAGTTTAACACTTTAAAAACACATATCATGGTTCATAATTCAAAAACAGTTTGCATCATTTCCATCCCAAAATATAAGTAAAAAGTGGGACTATAAAACTCACCTGATGCAAAGCAAATTCCAATTCCTTTACTTAATCTTGCAAAGAATCTAAACAAAACAATACACACATATGTTACCATCGATTAGGTCACACACCCAATTCCGATGTAACAATCACAATGATGGATACTCTATATCCTATATCCTATCTTGATTTAACTCTTCTATATACTCCTCATACTTGCTAACCTCAAATTACCTCACAAACTTTACTTCTCAACTTTTTGCTTTTTACTCAGTTTTTATAGTCACAAGATGACTCTAAATAAAATACTTAAACACCTAATTGGTTCTTCTCCTCACATCCCATAGCTCCCTAATGAGTTGTGAGATTCTAAAATTTTTGGATAAAAATAATAGTGAGTGTAACCATTTTATAAAAATTCAACATCACAAAGTGTCCAGAATTTGACCTGATTTGACCTTCAAAAAGTTTAGCTTGAGCAGACCCATTTAAACACTTAGTAAAATTCTACAAAAATTCTAAAAATTCATAAACATCATGAACTTAATACAGTAGCAAGCCCATTAATTAAAAAGATTTGATACGGTTTTGACCTCATAACCCCACTCAGAATAAGGCCCTCTAAAACTTAGTTTTGACAACGAATCTTGTTTTATTAATTTGACTAACTTCCACTCACTTTTTAATTCATGAAACCTCTAGGTTGGGAATAGACTCTATATTAGTTTAATTTTAGGCTCAATAAAATTAATAAAAGCTATCCGTATGACCGAGATATGGCTCTCGCAAGATGACCTAAAATTCTGCCCAGATTTCTATTCCGAATTTAGCATAATTAACCCTAATTAACTTACCCAAAACCCTAATTATTAACCCCTTAAACGATTTTGATGATTAAAAACCTCTTAATACAGATTAATTTACAATAACCTAATCCCTCCTTAATGATTGTTATGTAAATAAAATCAGTTGAATTGAAGAAGGAATTTAGAAAAACATTACTTAAACTCTTGAAAATTCAAAACCCTAAAATATTTTGGGTTTCCCTTTGTTCTTTGTGTTGTTCGACCGCCAAGGAGAGAGGAGAGGAGAAGAAAAAGTGATTTTTGATTAAGTTATGATTTGTATTTATAGGCTTAGAAAAAGATAATTACCAAAAACAAGTTGTAATCAAATTGGGATTCTTTCCCATTTTTTTCCTTGTTTGGCCGATCCACACAACCACCCTTTAATTATATTTTTTCTTTTATTTATTATACATTTACTTTAATTCTAAGTAAAAACCTTTAATTATTTAGCTAAACCTTGAACTTTCTAACTAGTTTTCAAACTAACCTTCGATTCTAACTATTTTAAAAAATAGAAAGTACTCTAAAATCTATAAAATACTAAACTAATATATACAATATGAATTACATATACATAGTACGTACACAAAATATTACGTACATGACATTGAAACTACACAAAGCTTTTAAATGATTTCATTTCCACAAGTACCATGATTCATCACTCATGTACTTCCATCTCATACACATATAAAACACATAATGACACACATAAACTAAATTATACAGGCTTTAACTAACCTGCTAAAATCTCAGTTGTCATAGATGATCTTTGTGGATTATTTTAGTTGGAATAGGACTGGCAGGCATAAATGTATTCAAATTATTCATTTCAGCCCTTGCACCAACATCTTCATAATCATTTGAATACATCGTATCTTCCTATATCAGTATAATTTGGATCAATTTGGAAGGTTTAATGCTGTATACTACTAATAGCATTAAATTCTAATCCAGCGGTATTAAACCGATAACAAACATATTAACACTAATAGTATGCTTGTATCCATCATCAAGCATATTAATATTGTTAGTGTTGTTAACACTATCATTCTTATTACTTGGATCACCACCTTCTTTTCTTGGTTCTTCAATAACCTTCTTTTCATTATCTCCTGAAGGTTTGAATCCAGCATCAGGAGAACTCTTTGAATTTTAAGAGGGTAGTAAGATCTACCGCTGGCCGTAATGGTAGCAGAATGTAATTCTTGCCAGTACTGTCTCTCATCACGCATACCTGCATCATCATATGCTTTTGTACCTGCATTCCAATTAGACCGGATTTCCTGTACAAACTGGCTTATTATTGTTCATTTACTTGGTTAGTGCATCAAATCTAAAAGCCAATTTGGTCTACTTCCTGCAATATTAGGTGTATTCTTACTAAATGGACATCATATTCTCTTCTCTATCCCTTGTTCTACTGTATGAATAACTCCTAAAGGCTTTACTATTAATTGAGTACCCAACAAAGAATTCCTTCATCCAACGTTAACCGATCAAACTTGCCTAAGTAAATCCATGTATTAGAATTGTACAGGACACCCAATATGTCTCCATGCAAAGCCTAAAGCTGGTTTCTACCAAGAAAAAGTTCCATAAGGGGTCTTGTTTATAAGGCTTAATTACTATCACTCTATTTTTGGCAATACAAGAAGTATTAACTACTTCAGCCAAAATGTTATTAGGTAGCATAAATTCGCTAGCATTGTCCTAGCAACCTCAATTAGTGTTCTATTTTTCCTCATACTACCCATTTGTTACAGGATTTCTAGCTACACTAAATTCTCTTTTAATACCTTTTCTCTCACAAAACTGGTTCATCTCCTTATTCTTGAACTCAGTTCCATTGTCACACCTAATTACCTTAACCCTTTGATCTATTAGATATCTCTCTCTCTCTCCAAGTTATATGGGACTTAAAATCCCACTTACCATCCTTAGTAGCTAGAAAGAAAACCCAACTAAACCTACTTAATCATCTAATGACAACTAGGCAATACATCATTTTTATTAAACTTTAAACAAATGTTAGACCAAACAAATCCATGTGCAACATATGTAAAGGTTGGCTGATTGAACTTACTATTTTGTGTTAAGGCCTAATTGTAGGCTTCATAGATCGTTTTATCTAGGATATCATAACATTGATCACGCAGCGGAATAACAAATGAGAACAACAATGTTATGAACAAGGTTTTTATTCATAAACTATATACTATTCGACTTTAATCAGTCGACTATGAACTATTTGACTTTAATCAGTCGACTATGAACTATTACATAAACTAATAAGCTAACTATTAGACTCTCATTGGAGAGATCTAACTATGATGGATGATAAAATACATACCTTAGACCTCGAAATTATATATAAGAGTCAAGGTATAACATGAAAACTAATAAATGGATTATCTTGACCAAATCTTTGTTCTTGGTTCTAATCTTTGACCAAATCATTATCTTTGACAAATCATTCAATTCTTATCTTTGAAGTCTACTAGACTACAACTTTGTCCTTCGAATTCCATCTGTTTCAATTCAATTTATTGTCTTATCAACTCAAAATATAAAATCCCCACAATCTTCCCACTATTGAAAAAATAATGAACAACACCCCAAATAAGCATGAACTTCCCCTGAAGTTAATATACGAATGAAACTTCTTCCCCTTTTTGTTATAATCAAGTAGGGGTCTTCTGTAGATATGCAACCTCAAGTGGTGCATGTAGATGGTTAAACAATTTAATCAATAAACTCCCCCTGAAACAATATGCTTACTCTCTTGAATCTCGAACTGATTTGGCCTCCATGTATGATTCACTGATGAAGAAAATAGAGTATTACAAATTTGATGAAGAAGAAAAATCTCCCAAACTTGTGTCTTATGTTCCACTTCAACTTCAAATAGGTCATAAACAACCTTCTTCGTAACCAATTCGAACAAATAATCCAAAATACGAGCCTTTGCAACTTTTAGGAACATTTAAACCAAAAACCTTCTATAACAGAAACTTCGACACATCTTCTCTTCATAAAGTCGACACCAACAAAAACCTTGAATAATCCTAGATATCGAGAGCCACGAGGCTCTGATACCAATTGTGGAGATCTTTATGACCTCTTAGATCGTTATTAAGACTCATCTAGGATATAGTAACAATGATTAATAAACTTGCACAGCGGAATAATAAAACAAAAATCAGAGTTACTTTAAGGTTTTCTTTATTCATTATATACCCAAGATCAAATGATCCTTAAGGTTAAACTAACTAATACATATATGTCTATAACACATATACTAACTATCTAACTATGCTAACTAACTAAACGTGTACACACATACGTTTTGTTTTAGTTGACTCTCATTGAGAACACATATTTTTCTGGATACTAAAACAATATGCCTAGACCTCCTTTTATAGTATAAGAAGTCAAGGGTTTACATGGAAACTATTTAAAAGATATTAATAAGTTTGACCAAATCTTTATCTCTTCATCTTTATCTTTTTTTGACCAAATCTTTATTTTCTTCTACATCTTGTAGAATCCCACAATGACGACTTTGGTCCTTTTGTTTCCATCATGTTTCACTCGTGTTTTGTCTTATCAACTCAAATATAATTCTCAAATATAACCTGGCTCTGATACCAACTGTAAAAACCTAATTGTAGGCTTCATAGATCGTTTTGCCCATCTAGGATATCATAACATTGATCACGCAGCGGAATAACAAATAAGAACAACAATGTTATGAACAAGGTTTTTATTCATAAACTAATAAACTATAAACTATTCGACTTTAATCAGTCGACTATGAACTATTACATAAACTAATAAGCTAACTATTAGACTCTAATTGGAGAGATCTAACTATGATGGATCATCAATACTAGACGCCTACCCCTCTTTATATACTAGAGGGGTTAGGATTTACAAGACAAGATAAGATCAAATAAAATTAAGAAACTATAAATCAGCATTAAATACTATGTGACTAATCTTCAATCAGCATTAATGTTGATCTTTATCTTTTAGCTAAGCATTAAATTCTGTTTGACTAATCTTCAATCAGCATTAATGTTATTCCAGCTTTGTCTTATAGGTCCTCCATCTTTAATATGTTTTGTCATAATCAACTCAAAGTATAATTCCCAACAACCTGGGAATGCGAAGTTTTACGCCGGAGACCCTAAAACAATTGGCAGATGAAGCTAAAGAATAGTGGTTGTACCTATTCAAATATCATGTATATAATATGTATATATATTAAAAACTAGAAAAACCAAAAAGATTTTTCATTTTTCTAAAACCTTTATAAAAACAAAATGAAAAAATATAAAACCCTTAAGACCAAATAAAAAAATTAATAAATAAGAAAAAAATATAAAAAAAGAGGTAATAATAGCATGTCTTCTGAAAATCGATAACATTTACGGTCTTAAAAATGTCATTTAATAATGATACAAGGCTGTAAATGAAGTTATAGCAGAAGTTCAAAAGTTTTCAAAACATGCCAAAAATGGCTTGCTATTATTTCAAATAGCAACCCAGTCATTATCTTAAAGGCAAGTATTTCAAAAAATAAAACTTGACATCTCAACGGGAATTTATTTTCTCGGGCATGGTATACTTTATGACCATGCAAAGTCTTGTGATTACTTTGCATCACAATTAGTGCTTCCTATATTCAATAAGTGTACATGTCAGTGCATTTATTTGTCAAAATAAGAGAAATCTTATTTTTATTGGTAAAAAGTTGTCTTCACAATGAATCTGTGTTTTTAGTAATCACAAAAAGATTTTCAAAGACAATTGGACCACTCAAACAATGACAACAACTCTTTAAATAGAAAACGGGACATCATTTAAGGGGAAGAATGTGTCATCAAATAATCTTTTAAAACGGTCTTTCAAAATAAGTCACAGAATAAACGGATAAAGTTTTTGATAATGACGGATCACAATTTCAAGGGGAGTTAATTTATATTAACTATAAGAGCTTTAGATGTCATTTGTTTAAAACTTTATGGACTTATTTGCAATTTGAGACTTAGTGAATTCAGGGTTTAAACTACATACGACAAATATTGCAAACACCTCATTATTGTAAAATACTTAGGAATGTTAATTACATAGTTTTAAAAGCCTTGAAGTTGATTCTCACAGGATAGATCTAAGCTTATTTATTCTTC
>BQNB010003526.1:0-66800 GCA_026074375.1 Tanacetum coccineum | reverse complement strand
TCAAAAGTCTTCAGGATGATCAGGATGTGTAACGGATTGGCTTCACGTATCCTTTGTAAATATGTACATACTTAAATCCAAATTTTTTTTTTCTTCAAGACACGGGTCTTTAAATAGAAAATTCCAAAAAATAGTTTTTCTTCAAGACATGTCTTTCGTTTATCGATAATATTTACGGTCCTAGCAATGTCGTTCAATAATGACACGGGTCTTTAAATGAAGCTCGAACGGAAGTTTAAACCTTTCAAAACATGTCTAAATGGCTTGCAGTTATTTCTGTCTGCAACCCGCTTTTCAAAATAAGGAAAGCACGTCGCCAAAAAGACGGTTGTTCCTAACAACTGCATTATTTTTTGATTAAGAAGAGAAGTCTTCTTTCATCCTTATAATTTTCCGTCTATGATTCTTCAGAGAATTATTTGCATCTCACATGGTGGCTTAATGTGGTTTTTGAAAATTAATCGGACTTGGCTTTTCATAAATTTGACAATCAATCAACGTCTACAGCTCTTTAAATAGAAAACGGGTCATTGATTGAGGGGGAGAGTGGTTTTTTCAAATTTATGACATCTTTCAGGCATTTTTCGTAACTACCGGGGTTATGGTTTAAGGGGGAGTTAAACTAGTGTTAACTTAAAAAGGGTCCAATTGTGTGAATTATATGCATGTCTAGGGTCTTATGTGCTATTTGTTACTTGCATCCTAGGTTCATTAAATATGAAGGACCAATTGTGTAACTTTCCCGAGTTACTCAATCCATCAGTTGCTTTGTGTCCCTAAATGTTAAAGAAATATGAAAAGTGAGGGACCATTGGTGTATTTTATATTACATAACTAGAAATAAGAAAGAGAGGGACCATTTGTGTCATTATCTGAAAGTTGAAAGTAGGGATATAAAAGGTTGCGTTTTGACTAGTCAAACATAGAAAAAGATTCTAGTCAAACCTTTTATTTTCTCTCTCTCACTCTCAAAACGCACAACTTGCGATTTGACTCTCCAATAAGTGTTAGTGTGATTTCTTGAGCAGGTATCGATTGTCTAACATTTATTACTATGTGAATAGGCTTTACCTTGAATATCATGGTCTTAATCGAGCTCAATCTTTTTGTTATTAGGGTATTCGGTCGAAATCACCAACAGAATCGTGGTTAGTTTGTGTTTTTGAATTTCTTATTTAGGATAGCATTAAAATAGCCTAATGATGTTGTGTTGTTGCCTGAAATGAATCCCCTAGTGATCTTCGTGAAAAGCTTGAATTAGAACTCATGTTGCGTTTTGACTGTTCTTGATTGCGTTTTGTGGTTATATAGATGTTGCATTTTAGGGTTTTGATGGCCAAATTTATGTTGCGTTTTAGGGTTTTGATGGCCAAATTCATGTTGTATTTTAGGGTTTAAGGCAATATTTAAGTTGCGTGTTAAGAATTAATTATTAGTTGCGTTTTGAGAATAAATTATTAGGTGCGTTTTCGTGGTTAAAATTCATGTTGCATTTTGATAATTAGCTCTTAATTGCGATTTGATAACTAACAATTGATTGCGTTTTGATTATATGATACAAAGCATTGCGTTTTGATTTGAAGAAATTGTAATATTAAAATATAGAACCCCCTATTTCAAAATTTTCTAAAAGGGTTGCGTTTTGACTTGTTTTGAATATTATAATCATTGCGTTTTGAGTGTTGCGTTTTGACTTAGTTGCGTTTTGACTTATGACTTTGTTGCGTTTTGACTAAGCCTGCGTTTTGATATCCTGCGTTTTGAGTATGACTGCGTTTTGAGTATGACTGCGTTTTGAGTATGACTGCGTTTTGACTTGTTGCGTTTTGATTCATTACTATGTTGCGTTTTGATAATGCCTGCGTTTTTGATATCCTGCGTTTTGAGTCTGAGCATTTCAAAATCCTTGCGTTTTGGATCATGATCTTGTCATAGATTAAGTGTTGCTTAGAGTGTCTCATCCATTGCATCTTGTCCTGCATTGGTTGTAAATTGCCATTGAATCGTGTGGTTATTTCGGTGTGTCTTGTTCTCTCTTTGATGAGTTAACATCCGTTAACTCAAGAGTTGACCAATCTCACTGATTAACACTATAGCATGATCCAATAGTCAGTTATCTTGGATATTGTGCATACATGCTTAACTTCCGTGCATTTGCTCTCATCTAACAACCTTTATCTGCATGCTCGTTCTTCTATGATTGTAACTGGGCAGAATCAATGGCTAATGCTGAACAAGCTCCCGCAATGGCATTGCCCGTCCGTACTGATGAACAAATCATGCCACGAAATTGATGGGTGCCAATTGGGAAAAGCAACTGCTATCTGAATGAAGAAAAATCTCAACGCAGTCCAATTTTCAAGATTGCTGTGGACATTCTCAAGCAAACAAACTTCTTCAGAGCTTTTACAGCGTCATCAACAATACCGGCTATCTATATTCAACAATTCTGGGATACTATTCGTTTTGACAGTAAAGCTGGGAGTTATAAATGTCAACTGGATGAGCAATGGTTTAATCTCAATCAAGACACACTCAGAGATGCTCTTCAAATCACTCCAGTCAACAACAACCGGGCCTTCTCGTCTCCTCCAACTCCTGATACCCTTGTTGAATTTGTCAATAAGTTGGGGTATCCAAAGGAAGTCATGCACTTGTCAAATGTCACCACTAATGACATGTTCCAACCATGGAGGGCACTAGCAACCATTATCAATCTGTGCCTTACGGGAAAGACTTCTGGATTTGAAAGGCCGAGAGCCCCAGTGCTACAAATCCTTTGGGGTGTTGTCAATCGAGCTCACATCGACTATGCTGAAAGGATGTGGGAAGAATTTACTCAATCCATCCACACCTTCACAGAAGACAAAAGGAAGTTGGCACAACATACTCTGGGGAAGAAGAAAGCAACTCTTATCCTTATCCCAAGTATCAGGTTCACAAAGTTGATCATATTTCACCTGCAACGGCTGCACAACTTCCACCCAAGACCCGAGTCTCCACTCCATTTGCCTACTGAGGAACCTGTACTAGGTCATCTCAAGTTCAGTGCTAAGGGAAGCAAACGAGAAGTCTTTGGGATGACAATACCGAATGAACTCATCAATGATGTCATTCGAGGAGCAGACTACTATGATGCTTATCTGGAAAAAGTTGCAAAGCATCAACGGTACATCGCGGGTGAGGAATTAAGTGATCCTGAATCTCCTGCACCAAAGCCAGCCAAGCCTACCAAACAAGCAAAACCAAAGGCAACTGAGCAACCAACCGTTTCTAAAACTAAAGCCAAGAAGTCTAAACCTGCACCGGCCAAACCTAAGGAGAAGAAGCGCAAGCCGGTGTCAGAATCGTCTGAGGCCCAACCACTAGCCAAACGTGCTAAGGCAGGGAAAGTGGTTAAGAAGAGAACTGTTAAGAGTTCTAAGCAGTTGGTAGATGAATTCGTTGATGAAGGGGTTCCTGCTGCTAAACCCAGCCTTGAAGACACAGAGGAGGCAATACTGCAAAAGGTTCTAGAAGAAAGCTTAACAGATGCATACCCGACTCAAAGGGGTCCTCTCCCTCCTGTGGTATTCAGGGAAACTGACACTGGGAAATTTCAACCACTACCAGAGGTGCCAGGAAAGGGGAAAGAGAAAGTAGGTGAGGAACAAGCGGCCCAAGTTCTCCTCAACCTTCAAACTCCAAAGAAGAAGAGCTCGGCTGAACAATACATATTTCAGAGACGTTCTCACGTTCCAACTGAAACAGCAGGTCGTGAAGACTCTACTTCCTTATATGCCGAACTTGGATTATATGGCAGTGATACGGAGTCTGATGAAGAAATGCCTTCAGTGGTTAGAAGTGGGGCTCAAGACGAAGGCCAGGCTGGATCAGACCCTAGTACACTAGATGAAGGCCAGGATGGATCAAAACCCTATTGATGTTGCTCAATCCTTACCATCACCTTCTCCTTGTGTTCTCGCTGGACCAAACCTTGAACACTCAGATGTTGAGATCACTGATCCCTCCAGTCAACCTCAACCTGAGCATATGGATGAAGGGTTCACGGCCTCGGCATACCCTGATGTTCAGGAGAATCTGAAGCTAACGGTTGATGATCAGGTGATACCAGAGGAACCTGTCAGCTCTACAGGGACATTGTCTTCTCTACAACATCTCGCCAAAGACTTCAGCTTTGGTGATCAATTCTTAAATGACAAACCGTCTGAGGCCGATAATGAGAAGACAACAAGTAGACATTGAAAGCTGAATCAATGGTGTCAGATTCACTATTCAGCCAAGACACAATCTATCATCCCTCCTATGAATCCCCGGTGATTCGATCTTTGTGACTAGACTGATTCACCCATGTACATTGGCCTCTACAACAACACAACCACAACTGCAGCAACCAACAACAACAACAACAACCAACTCTTCTCTACTACCACCTAACAACCTCAATAAGGTTCATCAGATTCCATTCTCATTAAGTGCTCATGGGCGAACGCAGAACAACACATAGCTGACCTCTGGTGGAGGAATCAAGCCTAGAGCAAGGCTAGACAAGCATGGGAAAACGAAAATCCTTAAGATGGAAACTATGGATGGCCAAAAATTGATCATGGAGAGCAGACGGTGGAGTTTATTGAAATCATAGGAGAGATTGACCTGAAAGATTGATGGAATCCAGTTAGGATGGTGGTTATTATCAGTAAAGCATGCAATGAGAGCTCCCTTCGTGCTCGCTTCAAGGATCTCTCTACGTCTGATATGAAGGAAATTCTGGTTCCAAGGCTATTGGTTGGAGGAGAACTATGACAAGGGACATGCTACCACCCCGTGTAGCATTTTATGAAGCACTGCAGGACTTATCCGTCGTATGAAGTTTGAGGACTTTGATTGTAGATAAGTCAAGCAGGAAAACTAAGAAAGAAAAGTAACAAGATTTCTCCCAAATACTCCGCTGGGTCTCCACCGTTCACCTCACCTCCTCCTCCACCTACCGTCAGGCAGCATCTAAGGGCCTCTGGCCAACTGGAGGGCTCTGAGTTCTGCTCATGCTCCTCCTTCCACCTCCTCCATCCTCATCCCACTCATCAGGGAGATCATGTTAAACAAAAGACCGCAGGGCTCCTTGTTCATCAAAGACAGCTGCTTTAGCTTAATACTCTGCTTAGACAACAACTGACACCCGGGTCAAGCCCTCAAGCACAATGATTCCTGATGATCTCTATATGGATGATGAAACCACTGGCAGATGGAAATACAAGAGTTCTAGTGATGATGAGTCGGCGTGTCATATTCCTTACAATCTTCCTTAGGCGAGTTGGTGGAATCCTTCTCACTAAAGTCAGGAACCGGGCCACTCGAAAACCGCTTGGACTATTCCATCATTATGAGATGTCTATCCAACTATACAACTGGGCCTCTGCTCTGAATGTCGCATATGCGCCTCCACAGGAGAATCTATACTTGCTCAAAAACCGGGGATTTTTTTTTTGGGGATTTATTATGGCGACATTTTTATGGATTGGTATTGTATACAACATGGGATTCTCTGAACTCACTTCCAAAGACCTGGAAGGACCTGCTTTTTCGAAATCGTCAAAGTGTTTCATCTGACGTGATTCATATCTCAATTTCCATTTGAAGAGTGCCACATACTCTCTACGATCAAGTAGATGGATGCCAATCCTCAAGTAAAAGTCAGCAAGCCACTTCCACAGGGAGGTGTTCTAGGCCATGTAACAATTCAACCGACTTCTTCTTCAACAAAGACCTGGAGTATCTACGATACGATTGCAAGGTTGGCAGACCGGCCTTGTCAATCTCAAAGATGAAGGCGGCATATTATCCTAATGTCGGCTTGGAGCAACTAGTGCCTGATCAGTTCTGGATTGAAGAGGAATGCAAGTATGACATTGCAGCTATGTATGGTATCTCTCACTGGTGGTTTCAAAGACAACGATTCTACATTGTCCCTGGGGGGGTGTGGATTCTCATCTGAGGGAGACACCGCCGAGCAGAAGGACTCACATGCGTATCTTACGTGTCGTCCGAATCGAAGTCTTTTCAATGTATGGGTACAACTACATGAAGAAAATAGTCCTTCGTCGAGCTGATCTTAAAGAATACGTTATAGCAGAAAGGGACTTCAAACACATGTACCCCAGTGACTTTGAAGATCTGTACTTGTTAAATCTTCAAGGTCACTTAAACCACCTATCACCCGAAGACAAAAAGATTCTAACTACCGCTGTCAACCTATGGACCAGAAACTTGGTTATCAGATACCGCATAGAAGACTTTCAGCTGGGAATTGAGAGTTACCAGACGCAGCTAAACCTCACCAAACCTCGATGGGAGGCCACTGGATTTGAGTTCAAGCATGACTACACAGTCATAGACTCTCCAAGGGCAGTTACATTCAGAGACAGATACGGGGTTCAGATGATCATGAGGTTCAATGAAATACACAAGTTCAGTGATGGCACTCTGCAACAAATAGATGAAGCGTTGGACTATCGAATCAAGGAATTCCAGATCAACATGACTAATCCAGGGATGAACACCAGATTTTGGACGAAGAAAGATGTTGACAGGAGCAAGGACTTCATGTTCGCTATCCAGAAATGGCTAAAGACACGACGTATCTTTTGAAATCTGGAGAGCTTTGTGGGTAGACGGATCCGAGAAGGCGACTACCGGTTACTGAAGAGAACCGAATGAGGTGTAGTCTATTTTATACGTTGTTGTAATATGTACATTATAATGTAGTGACTAAAACTGTAACTTAGGCTTGTATATTAAGGAACTATATGTCTCACATTCGGATTATATAAACCTGACACACTTTCTCCCAAATTTTCCTAACTTAAATCAATTGAGACCCAAAATCTCAACGGATTTGAAATTTTTGCTCGGGGGAGAAAATGTGATTTAATTATGAAAATCTGATATAAAATGTGATCTTTTCAACTCAAGTGTAGGCTCCTCCATATGTGCTAAACTTTTTCGAATATCGATGCACATATTAAGGGGGAGCGAATGGTATATGATGGCGAAGAGAACAGTACCAAAAGACCGACCCCGTATTTACTTTATCGGAGTTATAAGGATGGTATGGTTAGGTACTTGTTCCCATGATCCCGCCAGAGCCGGAGGGATCTACCCAGGGACAATCCACTAGTTAGTGTAGAAGTCCTTAGGTATGATTACAAAAGGAGTAATGTGAGAATAAGGGAATAGTGCGGACTGAGATGGAGCTAGTACTGGAATAAACCCAACAAGGTTCTAGTAATGAAGTCTCGGTAAGCACTGAAGGGGTTGAAGAATGAAAAAGAAATGTTAAGATAAAGGGTGAAAAGAAAGCAGCCCTCCTTAAACATTAGGCAGAAACCGGGTCAATACATATGCTGTCAGAATCACAAGGTTGATTGCTGACATTGAAGACAAGTATCATGGACCCAGTGATACGCTGCACAACCCTCCCTAGCTACTCAAGATCCCTCAAAGGATTCTTGTTTCATTTCTCACGGAGATCAATACAATTCTATCGTCTCTCTCACTCCGAGTTAGATGATATTGAAAAGGTGGCAGTCTGCTCCAGCCTCCGACTACTAAAAACCAAAAATGCACTATTGAGTCTAGAGCCTTGAGATCATCCAAAAGTCTCGTTAGGACACTTATCCATAATGTGCTTGTTTCTCACACACTGTGACAACAAGTAAAGATTTTAAGAGTCCTTCGCATTATCCTCGTGGTATTGCCAGAACATCCGAGTGATACGAAAGTACTCACAATGAAGATGGAAATCCTTCTAGAGCCAACATCAAACAAGCTCTTGGTAGGTGACATGTGAGATCCACTATGGATTAAACTTGTGACAAATGGAAAGCAACGATGGTGCGATTCCTTGTGAATCAAACTTGTTCCAGGTTGTGAATTGACGGAATAGTTTTTGGAAAACCTCTCGATGTGCTCAACAACTGATTTTTGAGCACATTGAATGTGTATATCTTTCAAAACTAATGTGTTTCTAATGAAATTGATTTTATGTTATAAAACCTTCAATGTGTCACAAAAACTCTTTTCTAAGTGACATGCGACTGACTTTCAAATCAATTTCTCATTAATCTGGGTTCTTAATTCACTTGTTCACTCACTCCACTCCCGTGCTTTGTCTCCTACTTTGAACGCTCCAGGTTTGAAACGCTAGCGCAGCTGCGAAACCTTGCAGGAATTCATCGAATACCTACCTGATCCGCAGCAGTATATTTATACTGATTAATAGGGAACCGTGTTTCTTGCAACCGTATTCAACGAAAGTGAACAAAGACACTTTCGTTTGTTTATTACTAACATATATTTGCAGGAATCCCAGACGGTAGCAGTTGCTGGCAAGAGACATGTCAATTCACAACCCCATGCTCACACTTAATATTCCTAATCAAAGAAATCATGATAACTGAAAGACCTACAACACAACTTCCGCAACTCTAATGCATGCTATTATGATCCAGAAAAGTGTGAGCATCCCGGTCCGAAGGTCACAACATCACATGGAGGCATTACTACAACAAGGATGATTAAGAGATTTACTATGGCTGATGATCTCAAAGAAAGCTCAAAGATCACACAAGTCAAAGGAACTAAGTTCAAAGATCACACTACAATACTTACAAAGAGATCAAAGCATGAAGAATCAAAGACTACGAGCTGAACACAAGATCAAGATTGCTGAGCTTAATTTGGTATTTTTCTAGGGTGACCTCCCTTAGGGGGAGGTTGTTAGATGTTAGAAAAAGACTCGACCACCCCGTGTATTTTACCGTTTATTGTTGCTCGTAGTTAAGTAGTTAATGTATAACATTTGGTAATGGGTCGGGTATTAAACCCAACATGTAAGCCCACTACGAAGGCCTTAAGGCCGGTTTTTTGTTGTAACTATATATGCCTCTCCGATGCCATGGAAGAGGTGGGTTAGTCATTTACATAATACAAGTTCATTTTCTCTCACTAGAAAGTTCTCTCTCACCTTCTCTCTCTAAACTTGGCTAATCTACTTGTCATCTGATTGTGTTATGATTTCCAATATCCTACAATTTTCTCTATATGTTTTTCTAGGGGCATCTTACTCTTAAGATGAGAGTAAACAAAGGGTTTATACGAGATTTAACTAACCAGTGTAGTTAGTTAATAAAATAACATATAAAGGCTTTTTGGGTGTAATCCTAAGAAATTTACCAATTTCAACAAGTTACTCCATCTAAATCCATAGTACTCATTATTGTGGTCTTGAATAGATATACCAATCCAAGTTTTAAAGTCTACAACATCACCGACACACTCATATTTTGTGAAATCTGGGTAAATATTTTAGAAACGGATAAGGTTAAATCCTCACAATATATAAATAAGGTTATTGTTTTGCAGTTAAGCAACATTGTAATTTCACAAAGGTATAGCTGAAAAATATATTGAGCATAATTTAAGCATTTTATGTGAAAATAGTACAAGTATACATTCTAATTCCCATCCCCCCACTTGAATTATACAACGTCCTCGTTGTATAGATAAAACATTAAAAACAGGAATTAAAAGAATTAGAATGAGAAACTCCCCTGATGTTTTGCTCGGTATATTCTCCAACTTGTGTTTATGAGCAAGAATGTGTGTTGTAAATGCGTCTGTATTCCAGCATGACTACAATCACACATAGGATTCCAGATGATCGATACTTCACCAACTTCGTCAATTTCTTTTCAGCGAGGTCATGTGTAAAATATAGGAAAAAAACATGAGCAAATCCTATCTCGGGTATCTATGGTTAATTAAATAAACTAAATAAACTGTACAGGAGACAAATACGTCGTATCCATAAACTGGAATACGCCGTATTGAGTAATTGAAATGTTGTATATGATTAATGGTAAAATAAAACCAAAAATTAAACTTTAACCTAGTAAAAAGTATCTACATAAGGGACAATCTGCTGAATATGTCGTATCATATTCATGAATACGCCGTATTGACAGAACTGACAATAATGTTTAAAGTGCATAAAAATAAAGGACTGATAACATCCAGACATTCAATACGCCGTATGGTATGGAGCGGATAAACACCTTATTGAGATCAGGGAAGACGAGACTCGATTAAGAAAATAAATAACAATCCGGTTTGTCTCTTCGGGATAGCACTTTCTTCAGCTAGTCTTTAAGTTAGACTTTTTCCTTCTAGCTTTCTTCACTCCATTGCATGCACGCTTATGTGTCCGCGTGTGAGCCATTCTTCCATCTTTGCATCTCGGACATATTCGGGTCCTAAGTTCAAGACCCCCTTATAGAAACTTTTGAGCTTTTGGTATGGATACGAGATTTCATTCAGCTTATCGTGCAAACTCACCTCTAGAAATGGCTTAATCTTGTTGCATTGGGCATTGGATAGATGTTTAAACCTTGGATGTGATCACGCCATTTGGTAAGTCACGTTGTCACTACCATTGTGGATAGTGATTAATCCATCAAACCTTCTTGCTTCCACGCATGAAGCTTTGTAGAATGGTTCTCCAAGAATAATATCTCCCATGTCTTGATCTCGGTAGCCATCCATATTTTCCACTACTACAAAATGAGTTACAACAGAAAAATTTCCAACAAAAATAGGTACATTCATAAAAGCTCCAACTACGTTCTTTTCCCTTAGTATATCAAGCCATTGTCCTTTATTATAGAATATAGAACTCCTAGACATCAATATAGACGGACAAGAATTAGAAAAAATTCGCATCTACATGCTCAAAACCTATCATGCATGAAAATCTTAATTGTAGGCACAATCAATATGGATCTTCCGGTCAAAGTCACAAAAACTAGGATACTCGTCAAAACTTTTGTTATTCCTAGTCTTGATTATGTTAATCATGGGCTCATCAATTACCTCACCTTCCTCAATGGTGGGCATCAAATCATCAACTTGATCTCTCCTTACTTTCTAATGGTACATAAAATCATTCAATCAATTAATCTCCAATATACAGGTGTCTAGATTGTTCTATTTAACACCAAAGTCTCTCCCATTAGCCTAGCTTTTAAATCAAGTTTCATTCTTTCTCTTAAGCTTAATATGTAGACCCTCTTAATCAAACTACTAGCAGGTTTAACACTTTTGAAAATAATTTTCTCATCCCCTACCCTTAAAGTAATCTTTCTTTTAAACACATCAATTTTATCGTGTGCGGTAGACAAAAAAGGTCTTTCGAGGATCAAGGGCACTTTGACATCCTCGGACATATCAAGAATTATAAAGTCTACGGGGAAAACGAATTTACCAATACCTACTAGCACATTTTTAACAATTCCTTTTGGATATTTCACAGTCCTATCTGCTAATTCAACTGTCAACTTAGTGTGAGCTAATTCACCTAAACCTAAGTTAAGGTAGGTCGAGAGAGGCATGACACTTACGTTAGCTCTAAGTCAGCAAGGGCATTATCAAAGCAAACATTATTAATATAGCAAGGTAACAAGTAAACTCCTGGGTCTTTCGTCCTTTTAGGTATGGAATTATTGGATATGTGACAGCTCCATATGCTAATCTTTTGGAGAATAGCGGCCATACTATCCTTCTTTTTCCAATAGTAAGTATGCATATCAAACGACTTAGGAAATAGGAATTTGTCATTTACTTGACTCGAACATTATCCTTCTGTTCTTAACGGTAATACGGCGTATTGGTGTGATCCGATACGCCATATCAGGTTTGAATCAACACCATCAGTGGTCAAAATCGACTTGACATGATCTCTCGAGTTGGCTTTAGTAGAGCTAGGTAAGCTTCCAAATCCTATTTCCTGTAGTACCTTGCTTATTTACCCGATTTGAATATCTAGAGTTTTAATCGAAGCTCCTTGGTTTTGTATGGCAACATCCATCAAAGCTCGGATTTATTTAATCACGTCGTAGTTTTCTTCATGTATCTTCGCTGATTCACTCATAAACTTGCTCAGGGTTTCTTCCATAGATTGCCTTCGTTCTTGGTATGAAGGGTTTGCATTGTTCCTCTGGTAGAATCCTGGAGCTGCTGCTCTATATCCCCCTCCTTAGTAAGGTCCACCAAATTAAGTGTAGTAAGCTCCCTTGAGGGTTTTACCTTCTTCTTTAAGTGGGAAATATTTGGTGTAGTGGGGCCCTTTACATTGTTCACATCCTACTTGAGCAGCATAAATCTTCTCATTCACCTAACCTTAAAGGACCCTGAACTTACTTGATTTCTCTTCCAAGATATTAAGTCGTAGCTTGTATGGCTGCCCAATACCGTCAACAAGTTTTAGTACTTTTTGTCCTAAGATGTTTCCATTGTGCCATTTTAAGAGTAATCAACATATTCTAGAATGTCTACTTTGCATCGGGTATTCAGTCCTTAGATGGTATTACACATTTTAAATCAAGAATCTATCTAGTTTGGACATCCAATCCGTTATAAAACAAGATTACCTCCTGCATCTCTGTTAAATAGTGTTGAGGACACTTCATCAAGAGTTCTTTAAATCGCTCCCATGCTTGTAAGGGTTTCATCTGGTTCTTGCTAAAAGTTGTTGATTTCCTCCATGTTCTTCGTAGTACGAGCAGGAGGGTAATATTTGCTTAGAAACTTCGTGTTACGATCTTCCCAAGTTGTGATTGAACCAGATGGTTTGTTTCTTAGCCAACGACTCGCGGCCCTAGTTAAGGACATAAGGAAGGCTCTAAGCATCACATGGTCTTGAGTTATATTAGGGATATGGAATAAATCGATAATCTCAGATCTTTTCTCTAAATGAGGCTTGCCTCGTTTGCATCTCATGATCGAAATGCTGAAGATGTGCTAGTAGCTACCTTAGAAATTAGCCTTTTAATTCAAAGCTATATTCGTTATCGATTTTAGGCCTATGAATTCCCGATCCATAGTCAGCTTGAGTTTTGCTCATGTATTGTTCTATAGTTTCCACCATTGTTTCTGCTAATTCTTCCTCCGAATATTCTTCTAAATCAAAAAATAGATTGAATTTAGGTGATCTTGATTTATCAAGACTTAGTGACTTGAGAAGCTTCCTAGATGATCAAAATTCTCATTTCGGTTTCTTGAAGGGCGTAAATAGTTCTTAGTTGAACTCCTTGTCATGAACTACCTTAAACAAGGGATAAACAATCAGTAGGATGCGCTCTAGAGAAAGAAAATACAGATATACAAAAATCAAATGCGAAAAACCAGTTCTGTTACTGTATCAGATGCTCAATACGTCGTATTCAATGGATTTAAATATGACTTATTAATCTTTTGAACGAATACGCGGTATTGGATAGAAAGTTAGATACACCGTATCCAATGGAAGTGGATACGCCGTATTAGGTTATCGACCAGAACAGTGTATTGGAAAACAATTAAACTAACGAACAACTAAACAAATAAATATACAAGCAAATATACAGAATTGTAAACTAATCTAAATTATACTAATCCTAGGGGTTATATATAATCTAATGTTAAAAACCAAAATATCAAATAAAAATCAAGATTAAATTTTCACTCTCCGGCAACGGTGCCAAAAACTTGATGTGTCGTTGTATGGTTGTAATTTATGTTTCAAGTTTTAAATTTATATTTTGCCGAGTTTACCATAAAACACACACTTAAACGAGAGGAACTCGGTCGATGGAGTTTCTGGTAAAGTAGCCGTGTCGATTCACTAAGATCGAGAAACAATCTTCAATTTATAAATATTTTGGGGTTATCTAAACTACGTTAAATTCTATTCTTGTTAAACCAAAGCTAAACATAATGTTAATCCTAAATCTAACAGATAAGGGGGTTTTCAGTCTGAGAGACTGGCACGGGTTTTGTGGTGACTAAAATTAACTTAAGACACTAAAACTGTTGGGATTAAAAGCCTCTTGATGCTATTTGGAAGTTACTACTGCTAAAAGATGTTAAAACTTATAAGTTAGTGATGCTGGAAACAAAAGTTCGCAGCTACTGTTGGTGTAAAGTTACAACTGCATAAAGATTATACATGTGCTGGAAGAGTTTATGCTGATAGAGCAGAGATCAAATTCTTATCAAGAAAAATACTGATTGCTTATGGATAAGTATGATATATTTTTGTAAAAGATACGTATAAGTTATTTGTTTAGAAGATCATGATAACTTAGGAAAATATTGTAAGCCGATTAGGACTCCTTGGTATATAAAAGGAGGTCCTAGGGCATAGAGTTAGATATCTAGAAGTCTTTTTGTTTTTGAACGATATATGCATCAAGATTTTGTAAACCAACACTAATTAAGATGTTTCGTATTATATTGAGCTGAAGTTTGGTAAACTGTTTATTATTGATCTTATTTATTACTGTTTTATTAAAATTCTTCTTAGTATCATTGACTAGATTCTGCATAGTCTTTGATATTCACAATCAAAGTTTCTATCATAGTTGTTTTGGATTTATTCAATACAACTTAGGCTTATACAAGCTAAGCAAGATCTATTCTATTGGGATCAACAAGTGGTATCAGAGCTTGTGAGAAGCTTTGAATAAGAAGAAACTTTACTACACACAAGATCTACTTTTTCAAGAAGCAATAGATTCTCAATCTACTCAAACCATCAAGCTACCCATACTCCAACCTAGTGAGTATGATCTCTGGAAGATGAGGATGGAGCAGTGCCTACAGTGCATTGATTACACTCTATGGGAAATTGTAGAAAATGGTAATGCACCTATAGTAACAAAAACTGTTAATGGTTAGAAGACTGTTATCCCTCCTACAAGTGTTGAAGAGAAGGCACAAAGAAGGGCAGAGTTGAAGGCAAGAAGCACTCTGTTGATGGCCTTACCTAATGAGCATCAATTAAAGTTCAACTCATACAAGGATGCTAAGACACTAATGCAGGCTATTAAGAACAGATTTGGAGGTAATACTGCTACAAAGAAAACTCAGAAAAATCTTCTAAAGCAGCAATACGAAAACTTTGTTGCATCTAGCACAGAAGTGTTTGAGCAAACTTATGAAGGCTTCAAAAGCGAATTAGTTAGTTGGAGATGCATGGTGAAGTTATTCCTCAAGAAGACATAAATCAGAAGTTCTTGAGAAGTTTGTCTCAAGAATAGACTATGCATACTATTGTGTGGAGGAACAAACCAGAGATTAAGACAATGAGTTTAGATGACCTCTTCAATAACCTAAAGGCTTAGGAATCAGAGGTCAAGGGGACATCTAACTCAACCACAAACTCACATAATGTAGCCTTTCTGTCCTCTAGTAGCACTAACAGTGCAACTAGAGCAGTTAATACTGCTCAGGGTGTTAATACTGCTAGTACTCAAGGTGCTGCTGATAGCTCAACAACTGTTGAAAATTTGAGTGATGTTGTGATTTATTCCTTCTTTGCTAGCCAACCAAGTACTCCACAACTAGATAATGAAGATCTACAACAAATCAATCCTGATGATCTAGAAGAGATAGATTTGAGGTGGAACATTGATATGCTGACTATGAGGGAAAGAAGATTCCTGAAGAATACTAGAAGGAAGCTGGACATAGCCAACAAAGAAAGAATTGGGTTTGACAAGTCCAAGGTGAAGTGTTTCAACTGCCACAAGAGAGGACATTTTGCAAGGAAGTGCATGGCACCCAAGAATCAAGACAGCAAGAGCAGGGAACCTATCAGAAGGATTGTGCCAGTTGAGGAAACTACTTCAAATGCCTTAGTATCTCAGTGTGATGGCTTTGGCTATGATTGGAGTGACTAAGTAGAAGAAGGTCCAACCAATTTTGCTCTCATGGCTTATTCTTCAACAAGTTCAAGTTCTTCTACAAACTCTGAGATATCTAATGACTCAAATTGTTGTTCATCTTGTTTAGAATGTGTAAAAGATCTAAAAGAACAAAATGAACAATTAGTTAAAGACTTAAGAACAACTACGATAAGTGATGTCTCTTATAAAATTGGTTTAGAATCTGTAGAAGCTAGATTGTTAGTCTTTAAGAAAAATGAGTATGTGTATGAGGAAGATATAAAACTCTTAAAATGTGAAATCTATTTAAGAGATTTAGATATTACAGAACTTAAAAGGAAGTTAGAGTTGGCTACAAAAGAAAAAGACGAGGTTCAACTTATAGTACAAAATTTTGAAAATTCATCAAAAAACCTAAGTAAACTTCTAGACAGACAAATAATGGATAAGTATAAAACAGGATTAGGGTATAATGCTATCCCACCTCCTTATATTGGGAATTTTATGCCACCAAAATCTGATTTAGTTTATCATAGTAAAGATATTATGTGATGCGAATCAGTCTGGTAGTGAGAATCTGTAGATGAAAAGCCTATTGTTGAGACAAATGAACCGAGACTTCTAGAAAAAATGGAACCCCCCAATTATTGAGGATTGGGTATCTGATAGTGATGAAGAAAAGGTGCCTAAGGTTAAAACAATTAACATGTTTAATAAACCTAGTTTTGCTAAGATAAACTTTGTTAAGTCTACTGAGCAAGTAAAATCTCCTAGGAAAAATCAGTTGATAAATATAGGCAACACACACCTAGTCCTAGAGGGAACAAGAGAAACTGGAACCAACATATGTCTCAAAAATTAAGGAGTGATTTTGAGATGTTCAACAAAGCTTGTAATGTGTGTGGTTGTTTTTATCATTTGAAGAATGATTGCAATAACTGGTATAATAATGGAAGATTTTGCAAAACTAGTTTTGGACTAATATCAAAGGGTGAACAAACATAATTTCTCTAAATTAACTCACCCAGTCCAAAAAGGAACATGGTTCCAAGAACAGTCTTAACTAGGTCTGGCCCAATTTCAAATAATACTGTTAGACCAGTTAATACTGTTCAATCAAGAACAACAGTGAATAATGCAGGACCCATGAAAAATGTTATTAATAATGCATATTCAACTACTAGAAGGCCTTTTTTAACAAAATAACAGCAGCTAATAACAGTAATTTCACTAAAAATGTTAATACTATTAAGGGAACAAAGGTTAATACTGCTAGGCTAAAAGCAGTTATTAGTGCCGTTAAGAGAAACAAAGGAAATGTTGTTAAGGCTATAGCATGTTGGGTTTGGAGACCAAAGCACAAAATTTTAGATCATGTGACCAGAAACAATGGTGCATCAATGTCCTTTAAAAGATTTGACTATATTGATGCACAAGGCAGATCCAAGTCAGTAATGGCTTGGGTCCCCAAAAGAAACTAATTTTTCTTAGCCATTATGTGCAGAGCAAACCATACAAGATTACAGAATAAAGGAGTGATTTGACAGGGATGCTCAGGGCACAAGATAGGAAACAACCTATCTTATAGATTATAAGAAATTATGGAGGATTGTTACCTTTGGAGGTAATTCCAAAGGAGGGAAAATTACTAGGAAAGGTAAAATAAAAACTGGTAAATTAGATTTTGAAGATGTGTATTTTGTAAAGGAACTAAAGTTTAACCTCTTTAGTGTCTCATAAATGTGTGACAAGAAGAATAGTGTTCTTTTTACTGATACTGAATGTGTTGTTCTGTCTCTAGACTTTAAGTTAACTGATGAAAGTCATGTTTTGCTTAAAGTTCCTAGAAAGGATAACATGTATAGTGTTGATTTAAAGAATGTTGTTCCTCAAGGAGGTCTCACTTGTCTCTTTGCAAAAGCCACACCAGATGAATCTAATCTTTGGCATAGGAGGCTTGGACATGTAAATTTCAAAATAATGAATAAACTGGAAAGGGGAAACCCTTAAGAGGTTTCACCTCAACACTTTTTGAATTTAAATCAACCTGTGTTGCTTGTCAGAGAGGGAAAACAAACACAGAGCTTCTTGTAAGCACCAAACTAGTCAGTTCAATTCAGCCAACCATACAAAGTGCCACATATTTGTTTGGCCTAACATTTGTAAAGAGTTTAATGAAAAAGATGTACTGCCTAGTTGTCACAAATGATTTTAGTAGGTTTAGTTGGGTTTTCTTTTTAGCCACTAAGGATGAAACTAGTGAAATCCTTAAAACATTCATAACAGGCATAGAAAATCTAATAGACCTTAGGGTGAAAGTGATTAGATGTGACAATGGGACTGAATTCAAGAATAGGGTCATGAATCAGTTCTGTGAAATAAAGGGTATTAAGAGAGAATTTAGTGTTGCTAGGACTCCACAACAAAATGAAGTAGCTGAAAGGAAAAATAAGACACTAATAGAGGCTGCTAGGACTATGCTAGCTGATTCAAAATTGCCAACAACTTTCTGGGCTGAAGCAGTTAATACTGCTTGATATGTCCAAAATAGGGTGTTATGTATCAAGCCTCATAACAAGAACCCCTTTATGAACTTTTTCTAGTAGAAACCTCTTTAAGCTTTATGAGACCATTTGGGTGTCCTGTTACAATCCTTAATACCATAGATCACCTAGGTAAATTTGATGGAAAGGCTGATGAAGGGTTCTTTATAGGATACTATACCAATAGCAAAGCATTCAGAGTATTCAACAGTAGAACTAGGATAGTAGAAGAGAACATGCATATTCAATTTAGTGAGAATACACCTAATGGTTGTTGATATGGAAGTGGACCTAATTGGATTTTTGATATAGATGCACTAACAAAATCTATGAACTATAAGCCAGTTGCTACAGGGAATCAATCTAATGGTAGTGCAGGTACAAAAGCATGTGATAATGTAGGTAAAGCTAGAGTGGAGACAGTACCTGGAAAAGATTACATACTGTCACCATAATGGACTCAAGATCCACCATTCTCTTCTAGTTCAAAGGATTCTCCTGATGCTAGATTCAAACCATCAGGGAGGAGGAAAAGAAGGATGCTGAAGATCCAGGGAATGAAGATAATGAGGTTCCAAGTACAGAAGAGCCAAGAGTTAATCAAGAGAAGGATGCAAATGTCAACATCACTACCAATATTAATACTGTTAGTCCAACTGATAGTGCTGCTGGCATAGAGGATAATGCTGTTGATGAGAATATAGCCTATGGCTATGCTGATGATCCAAATATGCTTGAAATAGAAGATATTGTCTACTCAAATGATGATGAAGATGTTGGTGCAGAGGCTGACATGAACAATTTGGATACATTTATACCCGTTAGTCCTATTCCAACTACAAGAGTACACAAAGATCATCCAGTTGAACAAATTATAGGATACTTGAATTCATCACCTTAAACAAGAAGAATGACAAAGCAGTTGGAAGAACATGGTTTGTTTACTTCTGTTCAGCAAAGAACAAACCATAAAGACTTTCAAAATTGCTTGTTTGCTTGCTTTTTATCACAAGAAGAACCCAAAAAGGTAGTTCAAGCACTGAAGGGTCCAAGCTGGATAGAAGCTATGTAGGAAGAGCTTTTACAATTCAAATTACAAGAAGTTTAGGCTTTAGTAGAGTTACCTAATGGAAAAGGAGCTATAGGAACTAAATAGGTTTTCAGAAACAAAAAGGATGAAAGAGGTATTGTGATTAAGAATAAAGTAAGATTGGTTGCACAAGGGTACACACAAGAATAATGGATTGATTATGATGAAGTTTTTGCTCCTGTTGCCAGAATTGAAGCAATTAGGCTATTCTTAGCCTATGCCTCATTTAAACACTTTGTGGTGTACCAGATGAATGTCAAGAGTGCTTTTCTTTATGGTAAGATTAAAGAGGAAGTCTATGTTTGTTAACCAACTGGTTTTGAAGACCCAAACTTCCCTGACAGAGTATACAAGGTAGAAAAGGCACTTTATGGACTGCATCAAGCTCCCAGAGCTTGGTATGAAACCTTGTCAACTTATTTGTTGGACAATAGGTTTTAAAGAGGAAAGATAGACAAAACTTTGTTTATTAGAAGAGACAAAGGTGATATTCTATTAGTTCAAGTGTATGTAAATGATATCATTTTTGGCTCTACAAAGAAATCATTATGCACTGAGTTTGAGAAGATAATGCATAAGAAGTTCCAGATGAGTTCTATGGGTGAACTCACATTTTTTTAGGTCTGCAAGTGAAGCAGAAGGAAGATGGGATTTTCATTAGTCAAGACAAGTATGTGCATGAGATTTTGAACAAGTTTGATTTTTTTGATGTGAAGACAGCAAGCACACCTATAGAGACCCACAAGACTTTGCTCAAGGATGAAAAAGGAGAAGATGTAGATGAACACTTATATAGATCCATGATTGGATCATTGATGTATCTAACTTCTTCAAGGCCTGATATTATGTTTGCAGTATGTGCTTGTGCAAGATTCTAAGTCAATCCTAAAATTTCACATCTTCATGCTATGAAAAGGATCTTCAGATACTTAAAAGGTCAACCTAAGTTAGGCCTTTGGTATCCTAAGGATTCACCTTTTGATTTGGTGGCATATACTGACAGTGACTATGCATGAGCAAGTTTAGATAGGAAATCCACAACAAGAGGTTGTCAGTTCCTAGGGTGCAGGTTGATTTCATGGCAATGCAAGAAGCAGACTATGGTTGCTAATTCCACAACTGAGGCTGAGTATGTAGCTGCTTCAAGTTGTTGTGGCCAAGTGCTTTAGATTCAAAATCAATTGCTTAATTATGGATATAACTTTATGCAGACTAAGATTCATATTGATAATAAGAGTACTATCTGCATAGTGAAGAACCATGTTTTTCACTCAAAGACAAAGCACATCGAGATTAGACATCACTTTATCAGAGATTCCTATGAGAAGAAGCTTATTCAGATGATCAAGATTCACACTGAAAAGAATGTTGCAGATTTGCTTATAAAAGCGTTTGATGCAAGTACATTTCAATATCTGATAGCTAGTATTGGCATGCTTAATCTTTGAAGTCTTGATTAAGGAAAGGATGTTTAGAAAGGAATGGAAAAGCTGTTAAGGATGGAATTTGAGTTAGTACTCTTAACTTCAAGTTTCTGTTGTTAAGTATAATTATACTTAATACTGTTAGGAATAATTAATACTGTGAGAATTGAGAGAAATGGTGAGTTTAAAAACAGAAAGAAAGATGTGTGAAAATAAAAATAGATAGAGTGAGTTGGTGAGAAAAAGAATTGAGAGATATAGTAAGCTAAAAAATAGAAAGAGAGATGTGTGAAATAAAAACAGACAGGGTGATTTAGTGAGAAAAAAAATTGAGAGATATAGTAAGCTAAAAAATAGAAAGAGAGATGTGTGAAATAAAAACAGACAGGGTGATTTAGTGAGAAAAAAAAATTAAGAGATATAGTGAGCCGAAAATAGAAAGAGATATGCGTGAAATAAAAACAGACAGAGAGAATTGTGAGCAAAAAGAATTGAGAGAAAGCAAAAACAGACAGAGAGAATTGTGAGCAAAAAGAATTGAGAGAAAGCAAAAACAGACATAGAGAATTGTGAGCAAAAAGAATTGCGAGAAATCAAAAACAGATAGAGAGTTTTTATGAGCCAAAATGTTAATTTGATGATGCAAAAGTTGTTTGGAATGGAATTGGAGTTAATGCTGGTAACTCAAAGTTAATGCTGCTAGGCATAAACTTACTATTGTTAGTGAAAGTTAATGCGGTTAGGCATACTTTACTACTGCTGAGTTACTACTCCTGGGTTACTTACTATTGCTAGTTCAAAGTTAATGCTGCTAGGCATAAACTTACAACTGCTGGTGAACGTTAATGCTGTTGATGGTACTTTTATAAATACTTTGATCAAGGATTTCAATAACTCATTTAAAAATAAATTTTTGATCAACGGATCGCTTCATTAATTTATTATCTAAAATCGTTCACAACTTCACACTCATACTTCCTATACTATTCTCTAACACACTACTCAATCTTGTATCTAATTTATCATCAAAACCACCATCACCATCACTCGCGGTTGCATACAAAGCTTCTCCCCGCGGATTATCATAACTCTCTCGGTCACCGTCTGTTGGAGATCTTCACCTGCCTGCATTTCGTGTAGGCATGAGCAGACCTTGCTCAGATTTTCTGAATGCACACACTATCAAATATGCGTTAACGGTCAATCTTACAATCTATACTTCGTGCATTGAGCAATTTTAGGCTACTACTAAAGCAAAAAACGGTTAAATGGGGAAGTACAGTTACAAGCCCTAGTGGATAAGAAGAAGGTGATCATCACTAAATCCACAATTAGGAGAGATCTTCACCTAGAAGATGATGAAGGTATTGATTGTCTACCTAATGCTGTTATTTTTAAAGAACTGACAAGAATAGGGTATGAAAAACTTTCTCAGAAGCTTACTTTTTATAAGGCTTTCTTTTCTCCTCAATGGAAGTATTTGATTCATACTATTCTGCAATGCCTAAGTGCTAAGACTACTGCATGGAACGAATTCAGTAGCACTATGGCCTTTACAATAATATGCTTAGCCACAAACCAAAAGTTTAACTTTTCCAAGTATATCTTTGATAATATGGTGAAGAATGTGGATAGTATGGTAAAATTCTGGATGTATCCAAGGTTTGTACAAGTCTTTCTGAATCAACAAGTTGGTGATATGTCTACCCGTGATGAAATTTATGTCACACCCTCTGATGTGTTGTAGTGTAGGGTTGTTTTTTATATGATTCAAGTTTTAAATTTACACTTTGCCAACTCAACCAAAAACAACACTTTAACGGGCAGTGTACCCGATCGGTAGTAGTTTTGTGGTAAGTAGGGTGTCGATCACTGAGAGCAAGGTTAAAATCTATCAATTTAATTAATATCTTGGTTATCTAATCTATGTTAATTCTATTCTAATCCTATGTTAAACCTATGTCAGTCTAAATCCTAATTCTAATAGAAAAGGGGGGTTTTCAGCCTCAGAGACTGGCACAGTTTGGTTGGTGACTACAATCAATTCAAGAAACAGTTACCCACGCAAGCTAATTAACAAAAGATAAAAAAGTGGTCGGACCTTATATAAGAAAAATGTATTAACCATTATTAATCCGATTAGAACGTTGGTTTGTTTATTAAGTGCAATGATTTCTTCTCTCGAGGTGGCATATCATTCTTAAGACTTAGGCGTTACATCATCCTAAGACCTAGACACATTAATTCTGTCACAATTAAAGCATCCACATAAAGCATCCTTATTTGTTGATTATAATCTATCTTAGGGATTAAAGCAATGGTGATCTTGTTAAACCCTAACTCATAGAGACTTTACCCACTTACCGCTTAATGGTAATCTATACACTAGTATTTCACTTGTCCAACTATCCAATAGAATCAGAATGTTATTTGTTGAATTATCTAGGTCACCTTCTAGTCCACAACGATCAATAAACCATTGGCAATATCCAATTAACTAGTTAAGCCCGAAGTGTATCCTAGACACAGACTTAAAAGGACAATATTTGTGTAACTATTCTTCTAGGTGTATAAATTACTATATGGAGAGCTATCCCGGACTCTAGATCCGCTTGGTCCACTTAGCTAGATCCAGTTGAATGATAGGTCGCATACAAAAGCGCGTAAACAAGTATAAGTTGATAAACATAAACAAGCATACAACGATAAATCAAGAAATCGATATAAACAAATACCCAACATTCAGATCTTCATAATAATGGCTAATACCCAAAGGTATTAGCTTTCAAACGTCATAATAAATACAAGAGTAATAATTTAGCCAAGGTAAACTAGAGTTAACGATTGATACCAAAAACTAAACGATTACTAAAGTATATGGAATTACATGATGTCTCCAATGGACTTTAATACGTTTCTTGACCTCTTCTGCTTTTTTTCTCTTCTAAAAATCAACTTTTGTGGTTTAGGTATCGAGAATATGATTTAGCACACTTAAAAACTTGTTTTTGAGTTTTCTATTTATAATGTCTGGAAGTCGGTTCAATACGGCGTATTGGGAATTTCTTGTAGTAGGGACCACGTTTGATATCTTCCAGAATATTTTATTGATTCCATATCTTAAATACGGCGTATTGAGTCCTCTAAATATGGCGTATTGATCTTTATTCCTATGTGGTCTTTTGGTGAGTGCAGGCACGGATACGCCGTATCTTCTTGATGGATACAGCGTATTGGTCTTCAGAATAGTAATCTTCAAAATATCTTCATTTAAGCTCCAGAATGCGCGCCTTTTTCTATGTTTCACCAATTACTCCATAATTACTGCAATTCTCAAATATAAACGATTAAATAACAATTCTTTGTAATAACTATACAAAATGGGTTAATATCGTGGGATAAACGATGCTATAAAATAGACATTATTTGATGTCATCACCCTCTTACACAAAGAAGGTCTTTGGGAACATGAAAAGGGTTGGAAAAGGATTATTTGGAAATATAACACCCTTATTTCCAACAATGATGGTTCAAGCTCATGAAGAAATGGGTGAAGGTCCAGCAATTCCTACTAATCCCCATCACACATCTATTATTACTCAACCATCAACATATCAACCCCAGAAGAAACGAAAACCAAGGAAGCACAAGAAGAAGGACACTTAGATACCTCAATCTAGTGTTCTTAGTGACAATGTAGCAGAGGAAGCAGTTAATGAGGAGAATGTACCTACACATTCCAATGATCCACTACTTAATGGTGAGGATATACTAAAACTTATGGAATTGATGGAACTATGTACCAACTTACAGAACAGGGTTCTTGATTTGGAGACTTCAAAGACTGCTCAAGCATAGGAAATTACAAGTTTAAAACAAAGATTCAAGAAGCTAGAGAGAAGTAATAAGTCAAGAACTCACAAGCTCAAAAGATTATATAAGGTTGGTAGATCAAGGAGAGTGGAATCCTCTGAAGAAAGTTTGGGTGATCAGGAGGATGCATCCAAACAGGGGAGGAAAATTCATGATATTGATGCTGATGAAGACATTTACCTGGTCAATGTTCCTAGAGATGAAGATATGTTTGGTGTAAATGATCTTGAAGGTGATGAGGTGGTTGTTGAAAGTGATGTTTCTGCTAAGAAGAAAGATGATGAAGTTAAAGTTGTTAAAGAAGTAGTTAACACTGCTGATGATGCTGCTCCAGTTAATGCTACTACAATAACTACTGTTGAACTTACTTTGGCTCAAAAACTAGCAGAGTTGATGAGTGCAAGACCTAAAGCTAAAGGGCTAGTTATTCCTGAACAAGAGCCAAGTGAATCAATAACAACAACTACAACAAAAACTACTGCAGGAATTCTTCTTCAAGAGCCAAGTGAAACAAGAACAACAACTACACCAGTAATTCCTTCAAAGGACAAAGGTAAAGAAATCATGGTTGAAGAACCTTTGAAGATGAAGAATAAAGATCAAGTCCTCTTTGATTAACAAGAATCTATAAGGCTACAAGCTCAATTTGATGAGGAAGCAAGGACTGCAAGATAAAAAGAAGAAGCTAATGCTGCCTTAATTGCACAATGGAATGATATTCAGGATAAGGTTGAGACTAACTATGAATTAGCTCAAAGGCTGCAAGCAGAGGAACAAGAAGAGTTGATAATTGAAGAAAAGTCTAAATTGTTTCAACAACTCTTGGAGAAAAGATGAAAATTCTTTGCAGCTAAGAAAGTAGAGGAAAAGAGGAACAAACCACCTACCAAAGCTCAACAAAGAAGTATCATGACTACCTATCTGAAAAACATGGCAGGATGGAAACCCAAAGACTTGAAGATTAAGTTATTTGCAAATTTTCAAGAGTTATTTGATAAAGCAATGAAAAGGGTAAACACATTTGTAGACATGGATACATAATTGATAGAAGGCAGTGAGACTAGAGCAGAAGAAAGCTTAAAGAGAGTAGGAAATGAGCTAGAACAAGAGAAGGAAAAGAAGCAAAAGATTGATGATGATCAAGAAGAAGCTGAGATGAAAAAGCTTATGGAAATTATTGCTGATGAAGAAGAAGTAGCAGTTGATGCTATACCATTAGCTACTAAGCCTCCAAGCATTGTTGATTGGAAGATCATTAAAGAAGGAAAGCTTGGCTACTATCAAATCATAAGAGCTGATGGAAGTTCAAAAAGGTACTCATCAATGATTCAGATGCTTCAAAACTTTGACAGGGAAGATTTGGAAACTCTGTGGAAATTGGTGAAAGCTAATCATGGATCAACAAGGCCAGAAGAAGGATATGAGAGAGTATTATAGGGTGATCTAAGAACAATGTTCGAACATAATATAGAAGATACAGTGTGGAGGAATCTTCTAGGAAATAAAGTGGTGATTTGGAAATTATTTGATTCCTGTGGAGTACACTTTGTGAGGTTTCAAGACATGCATATCTTTATGTTGGTTAAGAAGAGATATCCCCTTACACCAGCAACAATTACAGAGATGCTGAATAGGAAGCTACAAGCTGATCATCTGAATGAGATGTGTATGACAAAGCAGCTCAAGAAACAATGAAGTGTTTGGAAGCATCCTCCTGGTGATTACGAAGCTTTCAATGAAGAAACTTAAGATTTTGAAGATTAATATCAAGTTTAAGGGGGATTGTTGGGATTAAAAGACTTCATGATGTTCTTGAAGTTACTGCTGCTAAGGTTAGAAGCTTTTAATGAAACTTGATGATTTTGAAGAAGAAAATCAAGTTTAGGGGAGGATTGTTGGGATTAAAAGCCTCTTGATGCTGTTTGGATGTTACGACTGTTAGTGGAAGTTAAGACTGCTAAGGTTTGTGTTACTACTACTAAGTATAAAATAGTACTGTTAGTAATTTTAATGAAAAATATGCTAAGTAGTTAGTACTGCTAGTGTAAGTTACTACTGCTAGTGTATATTACTACTGCTAGTTACTACTGCTAGTAATGTTAGTACTGCTAGTGTAACTTAGTATTAGTAATGAAGATTGAATAAAACTTTCTAAGTAGTTAATGCTGCTTGTACACAGTTAGTGCTGTTGGTACAAAAGTTACTACTGTTGGTGTTGAAAGTTAATGCTGCTGGTATAAAAGTTACAACTGTTGAAAGATTACAACTGCAGAGAAGATAAAGATTGCTTAAAGATCAAGATTACTTATGAGATAAGGATTGTTATTTATATAATAGATCTTTAAGAATATTCTATGTTTTTGTAATAAATTGTAAATTGTTTAGACTCCTTGGTGTATAAAAGGAGGTCTTAGGGTATAGAGTTCTATGTATCAAAAACGAGTCATTTATAGAATTATCATAGCTTCAAGGTTTTATAACCCTAATACTAAGAGAGTATTCGTATTATTTGTAATAATAATATTGGAGCTTTTGTTTGTTAAATTGTGTCTTCATTAGAATTACTGTTTAATGAAAAGCAATTCTTCGTATTGTTCGAAGATTAAATTCGCTATGATCTTTTTTATACTTTTAAAAGTTCTTCTATAGTTGTGTTGGATTTATTCCTTGCATAACTAAACCTTAACAAGCTAAGGAATTCAAGATTCTTATTTAAGTGGGCTCAACAAAAAATATGTAGATGGTCGCGTCATTTGCCCATATGAGTTGCTGGAGAATCTTTGATTTCTGATACACTGCGAGAACCAGCGGTGCATATCTGAACGTTCACTTGGAGGATATGCACCCATCGATTTATATTTTCGTGAAAAGGATATGTTAGTTGAACCTCTTAGTCAATATGCTATGAATAGAAAAAAACTCTCACGTTTGGTGCATCTTCATCAATGAAATCATAACGGTCGACACGTAACGTATCTTAACTTTCCGTCAGTGTTAGTGTGGGTACCCGAATTCAAAAAACAAATAACCATGACGGTGATCAGAAAACTAAGAAGTCACTCAAAAGACTAACCTACGTTCATCCAAGCTCAGACGGATCTCTTCTACTTCCGAATGCTATTGTGTCATCAGAAAGGATGCAAATCACCTGATGAAGTAAGAACTGTAACGGTCAGATGCTGCCAACTTTCTGGGCTGCGTGTGAAGCTTTAGGTCAGCTAGGAGACGACAAAGAATGGGACATAGCATTGGAAGAGTCAACTACTTTAGCGACATTAAAAGAAATCAAAATCCTCTTCGTCCAAATCCTAATATATTGTGATGTAGCCGATCTAAAGAATAATCAAATAACATACATAGAAAGAGGAAGAGAGGTGGTTTTAGAGAGAGAGTGTTGTTTATGAAATTTTAGAGAGAGAAAGAACATAAGAGAGAGCATGTGTTATGTGTGTGAACAATGAAAAACCAACACCCTCTCCAAGGCATGGAGAGGGTATTTATACCACCTAATGGTCGGCCATGGATTGCTTATGGGCTTTCCATGGGCTTTTTGGCCTACTTAGTTTACATACATTTCATTTTCTAACTAGGCTCTTGACTTACTATTATTGGATGTGACCGATACTTGTTTGTGTTTCTAACATTCTCACCCTTAGGAGGTCACTCTAATTACAAAAACTTAAGCTTAGCTTACTATGCTTTAACTTTTGTCTTTGAGCTGTAGTCTTTAACTTCAATCATTAACTTGTAAATTGATGTAGTGATCATAGACTTTAGACTTGAGCTTGTTCCTTTATCTTGTCTTGAATGTGAAAATGTGATCTTTGAGCACCTTGAGATCATCAACCAAGCATAATCTTGTTTCGCCATCTTGTTAAAACTTTGGCCATCCTTGTGGAACTTCTGTGTCTTCTGAACCGACATGCTCATTCCTTTCTTGATATGTATATCTGGAAAATCTTTATAAGTGCATATTTCTTGAGGTTCTTTAACTTAACACTTCGTCACTTTGAGAAAGAGTTTCGGTATCAGAGTGATGAAAACTTTATTTGAAATTGTTTGACTTTAATACTTCGTTATTTTAAGAAAGGACTGTTTGGTCAGAGTATGAAAGACTTGAAACAGGTTTTTGAGTTAATGATTGTCTTTATGTTTGTATGTCGGGTATTAGCAATATGCTATGAATCTTGTGAAGTCAGCTGAATCAGGTACCTTCACCTTCATCTTTACGTATCCTAACATTTTTAAAAAATTTGCAATAAAGCAGTTGGGACGAATATGGCTTTGTTATTGCATTGTGGTTGGTTGGTATGCTAACATTTGAATCCGTGAGGATTCGACCTGATGATCAGCGTAGAATCAATTTAAGAAGAATCTCACATTGACAGGATTTCCAGCTGATGTATCGATTCTTTATAACACATATGTATCAGTTTTTCATCTAACTAGCATGTTATCATTATCAGAACATATCAAAAGCAGACATCATGATAAGAGTAACCATCGAGTTATATTCTCACCGATTTGAACATATAAAAATTGTTTTGAATATCAATCCGCTTGTCACTTGCTTAATGTGGTTTTGGGACACTTCAAAGTGTGGTTAATCATTCAAAACAGTTAATTATAACATGAAAAAAAGTTTGATTATTATTAGAATCGGCACACATCTTTTCTTTTCAGTTGCACTAAAGTTGATTCATTTAGTATCACAAAGTACCTACCTTGTCGCCTGTTTGATGTTTTTGGCTCAAGCAGGATTCCATCTTCAATGTGAATAATTCACTCGGAAGTTTCTGTGGCAAAATTATCAAGTAATCGCGTAGGACTCTTATATTTTATATCTGTTATTCACGTTGTGGTGATAGACAAGCAGAATTTTGACAAAGTGTCCTAATGAGATTATAGATGATATCTTTGGCTCTAGACTCATAGTGCACTTTGGATTTTAAGTGACCAAAGGGCTGGAGCAGACTGCACCTTTTCAATTACTAACTAAAGCGGGAGTGAGAAAGTTAATAAGAAATGCTTGTAATCTCTGTGAGAATGAAAAATATATGATTTTGAGGATTTTGAGTGGCTAGGACGGGTTGTGCATTGCATAATAGGTCCATGATGTCAGTCTTCATAATGCCAGCCAATCATTTTTGTGATTCTTGACAACAGATGTATCGACCCGGTTTATGCCTAAGTGTAAGGAGGGCTTCTTTCTTTTCACCCTTTATCTTAACTTTTCTTTTTAATTCTTCAACCCCTTCAATGCTTACCGAGACTTCATAACTAGTACCTTGTTGGGTTTGTTCTACTACTAGCTCCATCTTAGTCGGCACTTTTCCCTTATTGTCAGTTTTACTCCTTTTTTCTATTCCTTAAGGACTACTACTTATATAGTAGAATATACCTGGGTGTTCACCTTGGTTCTGGCTAGATCAGGAAAATATGATTTCATATAATCTTAACCACCTTATAACTCTAATGCAGTAATATAAATGGTTGGTCTTTGGTACTTCTACATTTCATCCAATACGTAACCATTTGATCCCCCTTCACATGTGCATCGATTAAACAAAAGTGTTTAGCACATATATAGGATAGCGTACACTTGAGATCTTAAAAATCACATTATTAGCCATATATTTTAATCACATTTTCTCCCCTTATCAAAAATATTAAAACCTCAGGATATTTTGGATATCCCATTGATTCAAATATATACTGCTTTCGGGAAAGAATGGACTAATTATTAACAAGCGCATTAGGAACTTTTTTAATGCTCCTCCTCAAATTATGAGTGTTTATATATGGTTTTGGTATTTTGTTAAATTTGAAAAATTTTTTAAATTTACTAAGAAAAATTTTGAAAATTCACTGCTAAAACACTATTATATGCCTAATTTTTTGTCTACACTACACATTTATATATTCTACAAGGATTTATATGTACGAGCAGGTTTGACTTGATTAAATAAGAACATGAAATGATAGAAATCATTTGGTTCTTGTAGCAACCGTTAAGGTTTTCCCCCATTAGTATATGTAAGAAGTTGTTTTCTAGCTTTCCCCCTTTAATCAACAAATCCTTATTGTGTTGATTCAAACTTTCTTGCAAGCCGCATCAAGCAGTCTTAATGTATAAAGCCTAGATATCCGAAGCACACAATTAACCCTTTCAAGAATTTGATACCGCAACACCAAAGTCAATTAAGTCTCGGATGAGCGCATTTCTCTCTTCAGGATAGTGATGATATAAATTGAAACACCAAAGTTAACTAAGTCTCGAATGTCACAATTATTCCCTCTAAATAGTCAAAATGATAACTCCAAAGTCAACTAAGTCTCGGATGTAGACATTTCTTCCTACAGGATACTGACAATCTAAAGGAATCATCATACCTATGTGTACCTCTTCTATCAGATATATCTACTTCTTTTAAGAATAAATTATAGGTTGACCGGTCGGGTAAATAAATTAAAAAAAAAATATAACATAAAACATTAATTGAATCAGAAAGCCACTTCTCAGGTTTTAAATAATATTCTCCCAAACACTTACCTCTAGGAACTCAATATGATCGAATACTAAAATAACAAGATATCTCTTCCCCCATGTGGAAGAAATAGTGCACCCGAAAGAAACAAGTTAAAACACTGATTTTCTCTGCGGTTATGACATTCATCTTTTCGGAATGACCTAAAATGAGAATAGGGTATGAATTCTATCATATGTACTCATTATCTTTCTTGTATATCTATTCCTTCCCCCTTGCTAGTTTTGATACCTCGGAATCAGCAAAATATTCTAACAAATATTCTGAGGTATTAGATTGTGTTCGAGAATTGATAAGCTTAAATCTATCCCGTGAGAATCAACTGAGTCTTAAATTGCAAATAAGTCCCTAAAGTTTGAAATAAATGACATCTAAAGCTCTTATAGTTAATATAAATTAACTCCCCTTGAAATTGTGATCCGTCATTATCAAAATTTTTTTTTATTGTTTATTTTTGTGACTTATTTTGAAAGACCGTTTTAAAAGATTATTTGATGACGCTTTCTCCCCCTTAAATAATGACTCGTTTTCTTTTGAAAGAGTTGTTGTCATTGTTTGAGTGGTCGAATTGTCTTTGAAAATCTTTTTGTGAGTACAAAAAACACTGATTCAGTATAAAGATAACTTTTTTACCAATAAAATAAGATTTCTCTTATTTTGACAAATAAATGCACTGACACATACACTTATTGTATATAGGATTGGAAGCGCACGGGTTGTGTTGCAAAGTAAACACAAGCCTTTGCATGGTCATAAAGTAGACCATGCCCGAGAATAAATTCCCGTTATGAGGTCAAGTTTTCTTTTTGAAATACTTGCCTTTAAGATGATGACCGGGTTGCTATCTGAAATAATAGCAAGCCATTTGGCATGTTTTGAAAACATTTGAAACTTCTGCTCGAACTTCATTTACAGCCTCGTATCATTATTGAATGACATTTCTAAGACCGTAAATGTTATTGAATTTTAGAAGACATGCCATTATTACCTCTTTTTGTATTTTTCTCATTTTTTTAATTTTTTCTTTGGTTTTATAGATTTTATATTTTTGTATTTTGTTTTTATATAAGTTTTCTGAAAATGAAAAAACTTTTTTGGTTTTTATGGTTTGTAATATATATACATATTATACAGGATATTTGAATAGGTACCACCACTATTACATCAAAACTTCATATAGCCTATTGTTTCAGAGTCTCTGGCATAAACTCTGCATTCCTAGCTTTTTGATAAGAAATTCAATTCTTTCTCTGCATAGGGCTTTAGTGAAGATGTTTACGCACCAGTGATACTCCGTATTGACAAAAGTAATTAATCTACTATTCCTTCTCAACTTGCTCTCTTTGATGAAGTGGAATTGATGTCAATATGTTTGATCGAGATTGTTTAAACGTTGTCTGCAGTATTAGGGCAAATTACGCTTTTGTTATCAACAGTAAATGGATTTTTATTGAATCCACGGCCAATAGGCGGTAAGCTGGATCTCATCAAAGGACTGAGCACAACACCCAACCAAAGCAATATATGCAGCTTCCGTTTGGATATCACAACACTTTTCTATCCTTTTTGATGACTAACTAACAAATTTGTCTCCCTATAATTGATTACATCAGTTGACTTGTATAATTCTTGGCTAATTCACAGTGATCAGCGTATGCAAAGTTGTTAGCCAATAGAAGAATCCTTTAGACACTTGATGTCCTTATTAACAGTTCCTCTTAGTGTTTTAAAGATTCTTTTTACAGCATGTTAAGTTGCTTTTGAATAGGCTTTGCTGATACAGGGCACACATGCATACAGCCAAATGTATATGTTCTACTGGCGTTAGATACATAAGCGTAGCCAATCATTCCCACGGATAGTGTGTTAGAGTCTATGGCTTTCCCTTGTGGATCTTCATCCAGTTTGGATTTCTCCACCATGGGAGTATCCACGGGGTCACTAGATTCATACCATATTTTTTCAAAGATTCAAGAGCATATTTAGACTGGTTAATAAAGATGCCTCTGGGACTTTGTGAAATTTGTAGTCCTAGAAAAAATAATATTTTACCCATCATCATCAACTTAAAACTTTGAACAAATTATTCTTGAAAAAATTGAAACAATAGTTCAGATGTAGTAGACGCAAAAAATATATCATCAACATAGATTTGTACCAGGAGAATATATTTGCCTTGTCTTCTGATGAACAATGTGGGATCCACGGTTCCTTTAGAGAATTCCTGAGAGAGTAGAAACTTTGACAATAGATTGTACCTATGCGCGAGGTGCTTGTTTCAACCATAGTGAGCTTTTCTTAAGCTTTTTACACATGATTCGGATTGTCTTGATTCACAAACTCGTTCCGGTTGGCTTGACATAAACTTCTTCGTGCAGAATGCCATTTTAACATCCATTTGGTAGACGATCATATTCATGTGAGCAACATAAGTGAGGAAAATTCAAATAGCATCAAGTCTAGCCACTGGAGCAAAAGATCTCTCAAAATCAATTCCCTCTTCATGATGGTAACACGAGCAACCAATGAGTCTTGTTCTTTAGATTACCTCCTAATTCATCAGTTTTACCTTGTAGAATCCATTTTTAAGTAATAACCATTACTTTATCTGGACGAGAGAAAGGTTCCCAGACTTCAAGACATTCAATTTCATTAAGTTCCTTATTGCATTGCTTCAAATCCAACAATTGCTTTGGTGTAAACGCTAATTGTATCAGTTCTTTGGTTCAACTGATGTGAGAAAGGCATCATAGTAACAAAATAAGGCTTGTTCATGGAGTTGGAGTCTTGTGGAAACAAGTCTTTCGAGTTCACCAATGATGTTGTCTAAAGGATGATCCTTGGTCCATTTGGTAACGTGTTCTGAGTTTGGAGCACCTTGACAACAGTAGGAATAAACTCATTCGAGATGAAGATGCTTCAAAAATAGGTTTTCTGACTTAGAATACCAAAAGCAAGGATCGTTATTCATGTGTGAAACATCTAGTCATGATTGTCTTCTTCCAACATCATTAAAGGAAAATTTTTTTTTTGGGGGGGATTTTTTTAAAGAGATTGAGTTTCGAGTGTTGTTTGAGAGTTACTAGGTGATGGTGCATCTTGGTCAACAGTTGTTAAGGAAGGTGAACCGGTTCATACAGCGGTGTTGCGGAGGATGGTAGGGAGCTACTTCAGCAACTGAAGCAATGACTTCAGGGGCTGGGCGATCAACACTCAGTTGGAGGAGGAGTAATTCATCAAACAGTGGTTGAAACAAAAGATCCCAATCAGTTCTTGAAGGTGGTACAAATGGTGTTGAAGGAGGGGGTTTGGCACGAGTCCTGAATAGATTGTTGTAGGAGTCATTTCATGAAATGCGGGTCCTGAACTGCTGTGTTCAGAAGCCATCGCAGTTAGCTCATCAAAATCTACATGAATTGTTTCATTGATTGTCTGCGTACACGGTTTGTAAAAAAAAAATTTCGGGTGAAAAAATGATTTTCTTTGTGGGTGCATAGCCATTGAAAATACCAATATCAGGCTTTGGTTGTAACTTACCCAAGTTCTCACTATCATTTTTCGGATAGCAGAGTGCACCAAATACATAGATAAAATGATAAAGTCAGGAGGAGGTGTGTCATGTAAAAAGCTCCATTATGGTGTTTTGCCGGTGGAAGAAGACGTATAATGGGACGATTTTGGGTTGTAGCATGCGGTTTCCGGTAGCAACTGTTCTGACCCATAAGAATAACGGAGTTTTGCATAAATTTAACATTGTGCTTGCAGCTTCAATGACGCGTTATGATTTTGTCTTTTAAACGACACATTTTGCTGTGGGACACGAAGCTAACATATAGTTTCATAAGAGATGCCAACATTCTCATATATCACGCAAGTTTTGAATTTCATTAGTTCAGTTCATTATTTGTTCCTGATTTCTTCGGACAGGCATCTTTTTATTGCCGCACTTAGATCATCTTGAGAAACTTGATTATGAAATCTGGAGCTTCATCTTTTTAACTTAAGCACTTTACCTATGTAAATCGAGAGTAATCATCGACCATATGACAAGGAGTAATCCTTTTTCATTACACACTCAGACACGCATTGGTCCACAAAGATCCATGTGCAAAAGATAGAGTTTTTCTTGGTTGGTGTCTTTAGATTTAGGTTTGTGGGGTTTCTTCTTGCTTTTGCCCATTGCACATGCAAACACAGATGGTCCTTTTCAAATTTTAGCTTAGGGAGACCTCGAACAAGACCGTGTCTAGCTAAATGGTTGATTGCACTAAAGTTCAGATGAGACAGATGTCGGGGTGCCATAGCCAAGACTTAGTCTTTGAGGCCTTTGACAAGAGACATATAGGAGAGGACGCCATCATATCTCTAAGAGACAGAGTATACAGATTGTTGCCTCGAGATCCAGTCAATAGATCAACACCTTCTAGATTACGAATGAAGCAGGTGTGTTGACGAAAAGCAACTTCAAGGTTCGAATCACAAAATTGCCCAATGGAGAATAAGTTGTGTCTAAGTCCTTCTATCTAGTAAACCCTTGATATCGTAACATTCCCAATATGATAATCACCATATCCTAATATCTTTGCCACGTGATCATTTCCGAATTTGACTGTACCCAATTTTTTTTTGACGAATTGGTGAGCTGAGAGCGATCTCCGGTCATATGCTTGGAGCAGCCAGAGTCCAAATACCAAAGAACAATTTGGACGACCTGCATTCATCAAGAGAGGAAGATGGAACATTGGAAACTATGGATCCCCAAAATTGACTGGGTTCCTTTTTGTTAGAGTTACAGATTAAGAACCTTAGATTTGCTAACAGGAACATTATTTTTAGATTTCCTAGGTTTCCTTGAGTAAACCACTATTACCACAGGCTTAGATGTATCACTTTCTAGAGCAGTTGGTTTTCTAAGGGGGACTTTAGTGGTTGTGGTAATCCTAGTTAATGGGGCACACCATTTCCTTTATAGTGAAAGTCTAACTAGTAGGTCTCAAAAGTGTATCCTTTATTTGTTGTACACATTTCCTGTTGGTTTCCAAACTTTTCTCTTTGAAATTTTCTTAACAGATTTAGATTTATTACGAGCATTCACATCATTGATAAAATCAAGAACACACATGAACAAATCATGATTATCATAAAGCATGCAACCATTACACTTAACACATAAAGGTTTAGAATTCGCATTAAGCTTGGAATGCTGCACATTTGCATTTCCTTTAGGTTCAACAAAGCAATTCTTATTTCTCAAACTAGATTTAACTGTCTTAGGGTAGGCTTCTACTTTATTCTTCTGAGTACTACTTGGTGTTCATTGAATCTTATCTTTCTTTGTATTGCCTGAAGGTTGTGATCCGCTAGCACTAGTAGATGGTTTTACTCCTGTAGAAGACAACATAGGTTTGTTAGAAACTAAGTTCGATGAAGAAGTTGTTTTTGTGTTTGTGTTTCCTGAGGATGTGACGGGCTCAGTGAATCTAACTCTTTTGTCCTTGTTCTTTGGGATCACAGCCACTAATTTATCACCTGAATTGTTGATGCTAGGGCAAGTTTGTCCGACTATTATAAGCAACTCCTGAATTTGTTTGGTATACTTATAAGCAGAGTCTAAGGATTTTGTGATTTTCCTTGTTCCACTATTTCCCTAAGAATCGCAGCTTCTTCCTAAGTGTGCTTAAGGTAATCAGAGTGAGCTGACCTATTGTTCAACAATCTAGGGTTCAAATATTCCACATCAATCTTAAGCATTTCTGGATCAATAGTGTGTTTGCAAACAACATTATCAGCTAAATCTTTTCCTTTAAGTTTCCTTAATTCATCCTTTAGAGCTGTTACAGTCAAGCCTTGTTCCTGAATTTTTGCATTTAAATCAGAAATTTCCACAGACTTTTGATTGACTTGATTAATTAACACATCACATTGTTCTTTTGATCGAATACGTGCTGGTTTAATCGAGTCATAAAGTTGCTTATAAGTCTGTTTCAAATGTTCATTCTCAGCAATAAGGTTTGACACCCTATGATCCAATTCAATATTAATCGTTTCAATCTCTTCTAAGTCTTTCTTGACCTTATCCTCATTCATATTTCCACTTAGAGATTTAATTCTCTCTTTCAACTTCTTTATGACCGTGTCTTTCTCTTGCGACTGAGCTTTCAATTCATTTAATTCAAAATATTGATCAAAACTTGGAGCACTTTGATTTGAAACAGAATTGTCCCTTTGAAAAATTTCCTGATTAAGTTGAGTGTCAACTTCTAAAGAGATGCAATGTTTTTCAAGAGTGGTAAAACTTCTGAACAATTTATCGTAAGTCTCTTTTTCAATGAAATCCTTTTTATTGAGACACTTTTCACATTCATGCACATTCACAGAAGCATTATCCACAGAAGAATTCATAATTATGTTCACAATATCTTTGTTAATGACTTGTTCCAAGAGTCGTTCGTTTTCGTTCAAAACTTGATTCATTTTAACTTCAAATGTTTTTGACTCTAAACGATGTTGTTCCACAGCCTGTTCCATTTGATGAAAGACATTTTGGACTTCAGAAAGTTCATCAATCAAATATTGATCGAATGTATTAAATAAGTCCTTCAGAGCTTTTACAAATGGAATTATTTCATCCCTAAAACAAGCTTTTGTATGTTCGAACCCCCACGAGCCCTCAGTGATAGCTGTGGCCGTGGTTCTTTCTTTGACAACCACGTCAAAACCAGCAAGATGGTGTTTAAGTTTCTTCAAACTCGTATTAACCATGCTGACTTTAGGAAGTTCTTTTGGAACCTCAACTTTGGTGGGTCTACTAGAAAGAGTGGGATCTGGAGAATTCACAGAATTCTGAGACCAAAAGGCTTGTTCAGCAGATAATTCAGTTTGTGGAACAAATCGTGTTTCAAAATCTTGAGAAAGTTGGTTAAGAACAGCATAATCGACTGGTGTAGTATTGACTTTCTTTTCTAACATCATAGGATCTTTTGTTTTAAAAACATTTTTGTTAGGATTATGAAAATACATGTAAATGACTCGGTCACCCCGTGTTATATCTAGCACAGGTTAGCTCGTAGTCTTAGTATTATCGTTTAGTTATCAGTTATGACTTATGGTGTTCGAGACGGGGCTGTGTTACCACTTGTAAGCCGAGACCATAGCCCATTAGGGCATTCCAAACACATGTTTTTATACCCTTTCCAGCCTATGGGAATAGGGTTTGGTGTTCATTGATAATACACACACGTTAGGGTGTTTACTCTTAATAGACTAGTCCTTTCTCCTTAGAAATTTGCCAAACCCATCATTTCTAAGATTGTATTATGATATCCAATATACTAAATTGTATCAAAGCCATGGATGATAGACTAGATTGTGTGTACATTTTTCTTGGTTAGTTTAGATCAAATGTTGGTTTTTGAAGGTTTCATAGTCTTTTTCTTGACATCTTTGATTCTCATGTTTGTGATGTTAAAGTTAGTGTTTTTTATAGTTGTTATTAACCCTTCTAGGATCAAGTTGTACAAAAGAAACCAAGCAAAAACGTTCAAAAGGGTGATTTTTAGGTGAAAAAGTTCGTATTTTTCTTCACTGCATTTTGCCTCTCTAAGACATTCTTCATTGCGTTTTGCCTCAAATAGTACACTGTGTTTTGTCGTTTTGTATCGTAGAACAGTACTGCGTTTTGTCGTATTTAGGGTTGCGTTTTGGTCACTACGTTTTGGTTATTGAAGGTTGCGTTCTGCCTGCTTGAAGACCTCACTGCGTTTTGCTTCAAGACCTCATTGCGTTTTACTTCAAGACCTCATTGCGTTTTGCTTCAAGACCTCACTACGTTTTGCTTCAAGACCTCATTGCGTTTTGCTTCAAGACCTCATTGCGTTTTGCTTCAAGACCTCACTGCGTTTTGCTTCAAGACCTCATTACGTTTTGCTTCAAGACCTCATTGTGTTTTGCTTCAAGACCTCACTGCGTTTTGCTTCAAGACCTCACTGCGTTTTGCTTCAAGACCTCATTGCGTTTTGCTTCAAGACTTCACTGCGTTTTACTTCAAGACCTCACTGCGTTTTGCTTCAAGACCTCATTGCGTTTTGCTTTACGCTATCACTAGGTTTTGCTTCAACATCACTGCGTTTTGCTCAAGACCTCTGATAAGTGCTTAATTACACATATCTTTTACCTCTAAAAACGAGCTTAAATGACCAAAAACAGACAAAAACTGCTGTAAGGTCACTCTCCCATCATTAATGGTAGCTTGTTGCTTAGGGTTTAACGAATTCCTGAGCTAGTTATTGGTAGTAGGATAACAGGAAGTGACAACAGCAGTCAAGAAAGACATCATGTGATTGATGGCATCAATGAGATCATCACCTTTTTAGAACACTGGAACAATTAGACCTGAGTCTAGTTGGGGAAATTCAGGTTGTTGGTTAACTGTGGGAGCATATTCCAATTGAGGGATGGATAATGGTGGAAAATAAACGTTATGGTAAACTGATGATTGATAATCATTGGATGGATAAGTGGTTAAAAGAGGTGTTGATGATTGATTGTTTGAGTATTGTTGAGACTGATAAGGTGAACCATGTTGTGGAGACTGATATAGTGAAACTTGTGGTTGAAATTAAGAGTTTTGGTATGAGTGCTGATGAGTTGGATAAGGAGACTGGGTCATCTGATGGGTTGCAACCAAAGCAAGCGGATCTGAGTTGCGTTCATGCATTAAACGAACCTCATTTGCATGAAATTCATGTTGTCCCAAGTAAGCATGAAGCTGATCAATGTTAGTTGTATGCAAATCCCGAACCAGTTTGACATCTGTCACAAATTTGCTCCACTCAGGAGGAAGAGTGTTCAAAAACTTGGTGTTCACTTGAAATTGTTCCAGTTTCATATTGTAGATGTTCATGTCATTGAGTAGCAGTGAAAATCTCAAGTAAAATCACGTAGTGTTTCCCCCTTCTTATAAGCAAACTTATCGAATTCATCATAAAGCTTACACTCTCTTTCTTGTTTCGTCAATGAAGTTCCTTGCATGAGAAGTTGAATTCTTTCCCAAAGTTCTCAGCCTAAGAGACGAAGGAGTAGCAGCGGAGCTTCTAAGGATCAGGGCTGAAGAGCATCTACGGAAATTTGCTCGAACAGTATTCTAATTGACTAAAAACGAAACGGAGTTAAAACGAGGGTTAAAATTGAAAACCGAGAACACGAACGAAACCCGTTCTTTAAAAAGATGAATTTTTGCAAAATAGACCCTACGAAAGTGAAACTATTTTTCCTACAAACTTAATGATAAAAGAAAATTTTATAAAAAAGATTTTTATTTTTCGGGTTAATTTTCTATTTTTTTATGATTTTTTAAAGTTTTAAAAGAAAATAAAAGATTAAAAATACTAAACTTTTAGTAAAAATTCTAGAAAAATTTCAGAAAATAGCTTAAGCTATAACAATCCTAGGAAAAATAAGCTCAAAGTTGTAGCTTATAAAATAAGCCACGAAATAAGCTTAACAGCTTATATAGCTTATAAAGTGAAAATGTGTATAAAGATTAAGTGTGAGGAAGTTATACTAGATGAGCTAATGAAACACAATGGTTAACGCGTATGGCATGTATGATAGAGGTCGTGGGTTCGAGGCTGGCAAACCCCACTTTTTGTTATTTTTTATTTTTTGATTTTTTTTTTGAAAAACTAAAAATTAGAACTTATAAAAGACACTAAAATAAGCTACTTTAATAAAAGGAACATAAGCTAACACTAACTAATAAGCCCTAAAACAGCTTATTAAAGCTGCTGTCACAGAAACTAAGCTTTTGGGCTTATTTTCACTTAAACAACTATAATAAGCTCAAATTAAGCTCAATTCTAAAAAGGAAAATTGTTCTAGAAAGCTTATAAGAGGCTTAATCTAAAAATGAAAAGAAACTTAAGCTAGAACACTTAAAGCTAGCTAAAATTTGAAGGTAAAAATGCTAAACTCAGGAATAAGTATGAAAAGTACAAAATCTATATAAGCTTAAATGCTCAAAAAGCCAAGACAGAGAAATAAGCTTATGAAAACTTATCACTCAACTTAAAAGTAACTAATTTAAGCAAATAAACCTACTACTTAAAGCTAGAATCTAAAACTTTAAAAGCTAAATTCTACTACTAACTGTTTTTGGCTTTTTGAGTTTTTTAATGACTTTTGACAGCTGAATTTAAGCTAGAAACCCCAACTACAGACTTAAACTATATTAAGCTATAACTAATCTAAGTTCTACTTTAATCTTAAAAGCTAAAACCTAGAATTACCTAGCTAAATATCTAGCTATAAGTGACAGCAGGAATAGCTTGATTCCTGCTGATGCACTTTGCACAAGTGCAAACCAAATATTGCAGTTTACCTAAAGGGTGATAGTTGCACTAGACACTCTCCAATTGAGTGCAAAAACACAATGCAGGCAAAATCTAGGCCTAGGAAGGTTTAGATTAAATTTTCACAAGCTTAAGGTATAAGAAAGAGTGCCCTGGTGCAAAGCTTAAGGTAATAAGCTTAAACTTTTGAGATTATGAAAACTAAATTTTAAAAACTACTATACTAATGTTAAAAAATGATTCTAAAACTGACCCAAGCAAAATTCACAATTTATCTTGACTTTTGATGGTCAAATTCAGCTTATGCCAAACACCCCTTAAGATTTTTGACAGTTTTGAAAAAGCTTGTAAGATCAATTCTACTTATTAAACCTTTGACATCAAATCATAAACAGCTTTTAACTAACTTAATTAACATAAACTAACAACTGAATTAAGCTAAAATTAAAGATCTAAGAGATTACACTACTAGTATTTTTGGATTTTTAAGGTTTATAAGACATGAATGAAAATCTAACTTCTATAACTAATAATCTAACAATATATGATCAGAAATAGATAAGAAGCACTAATGAGCATAAGTTAACACAAATAAGCAATAAGCATAAGCAAATAAGCAGAGTTTAGACTAATAAGTACTTAAATAGAAATTAAGCTAAAAATTTAAGTGACAATGAAATTTAAAGAAGAACTTACAAGTGGCCTAGCTAAACAAGGCTTAATGGCTCTTAAAGCTTTGCTACAAGCTCTAGCTTATTCATGTGAATAAGCTAGTATAGGTCCATGAGATCCCTTCCATGATTGGATCTCCTTCCAAAATGATTAAAAAGTCCAAGTAATAAGGTATTAAGCTTTTTTTATTCAAGTAAGATTAAGGTTGAGTTAAGCTCAAATCATAAGCTTAAAGACTTATGAGAGCTGAATAGAGCTTATTGAGGATTATTGAGCTTTAGCTTAACATCAAATAAGACAAATAAGAGGTTATGAAAAAGAGATTTTGAGAGATTAAAAACAGCTGAATTTCATTAATAAAAAGTTTGATTACAATACTTAGAAAGAAAATTACAAGGTTTAAAACAACATTAAGCTAGGAATTGAAAATTAAGCTAAACTAAATTCTTAAGCTACGTGTGGGTGTGTGAAGAGTGAGGCTCTATTTATAGCCAGTAGGTGAAGCTTCTAGTCCCTTGCTTGATGCCCACGCTCCTTTCAATCATCACCACACGATTAAACAATCATTGGATATTTAGCTTGAGCCGTTGGATCAAATGCACACTCACACGGATTGCCAAGCTGTCATTCTTTGATGTGACAGCTTGTGCTAGTTGTGTGAGTGTGTTTAGTGCAAAACCCACATATCTAGTGTGCTTCTCCATTGATGACGTGGCTTGAGCTTGAGAGAACTAACGAATGCCTCTTGATTTGACTGATTTAGCCCTGCTTTTGCGTTGTTTACCACTTGAATTGACCATTCGCACCTTCAATCTCCATTTGCCCTTTGTTTTCACCTTGGTTAAATGTGGAGACGATAATGAATAGTAAAAAGATTTTGGCGCGTTTCTTTTCTTTTATAACTGTTAATTCAGTTTGAAGTTTGGGATGTTGGCAATTTGAGTCCCTCTCTTTCTTTTTACTCTTTTTAGTTATAAAGAGAGTTTTAGACATTGCAAAACTGGTCCCTGAAGTTGGTATAAAAAGAGAAGTGGGCTTTGTTTTGGGCTTAAGGATCCGGGTAAGGCTATTCAAGGGTTTTTCAGGCCCAATAAGCTTTCCTGGGCCCAATAAGGGAGGAGGGGACATTTTTGGACTTTTGTGAGAGTTGAGGGACCAAAGTGAGACATTTTGAGGATTTGTCCTTTTGTGTTTGACTTAGTTTGACCATCTTGACTGGATTTGACTGCGGGTTTGACTTTTCTGGCTTCGGCTTTGATTCTTTGGCTTCTTTTTGTACTCTTCTGATTCTTGTGTCCGTGCTTGCTCGTTTTTGACTGTTTTCTTGTGATTTCTAATATATCCGTACCTGCACACACAAAACACAAATACAAGCATATTTTTGCCATTTTTGGTCTGTTTTGGGTTTATTTGGGTTATTTTAGGCATAAATGGATATGTGTATTCTACACTTATCACTCTTCAAAACTCAACTTCTTTAACTGAGAAAGCTTCCAAGTTCCTTGATTCTTTAGATAGTTTGACATGTAGATTCTCAACTGTGACTGAGTCATGGGTTTATTTCTCTTTGCCTTAGCTCTTTCCTCTGCAAAGTGTTTCTTTCTTTGATTCACCATATCTACCATTCTTTTTGCAAAGTCTTGTTCAGGCAAATCCTTTCCCAACACATCTTTTGTCAACTCTGCATTTGCTTCTAGCTTAGCTCTAATAGCATCCCAATCTTCTTCAGTATAATATTGAGCTTCAAATTGAACTTGAGCTTTTCTTTTCTTTTGTTGTTCTGATAATGCTTCCTCTTCTGCCATTCTTTTGGCTACCATTTCATCTAAATGAATCTGCTTTGCAACTTCTTCATCCATTTGAGCTTGCAATTTTATAGCCTCTTCCAATCCAGCTTCCTCTTGTCTTATTTGTTCTTTAGTTTTGTGAGTAGCCTGGATATCCTCTTCAACCATTGGAGCCTTTCCTTCCCTTTGACCCCTTTTACTAGCAGTACCAGAATCAACTTTAGTACTACCAGTACTAATCTCTTCAATACCAATATTAATTTCTTCTCTACCAGTATTAATCTCTTCTTCAGCATCCAATCCAGTATTAATATTCTTAGCCACTGACCTTGCTCTTCTCCTATATCTCTTGCCTTTATCAGTTGATTTTACCTTGCTAACACCCTGAGAAGCAACCTTTGACAATGTTTTGGCTTCCTCCAAGATTGTAGGACTGTATCTTCTTCTTGAGCCTCCCCTGAAGCTTTTGTAGGAGTAATAAAATCTGTTGAATTCTCTTTCATTTTCATGGATTCTCTTACCAAAGAAACTAGAGGATCATCATCATTATCCTGAATTATCCTCCCTTGATCCTCTAGTTCTTCACCCTCTGATTCAGATATTACCACTTTCTATGTCTTTCTTTTTAATGCCTTTTCCAAAATCTTTACCCTTTTAACCAAGGTGAGAACTGCCTTTCCATAAGTTGTCTTTGTCTGTTGCAGCTCTGTCTCCAAAGTTTCAATTCTAGTCACCAACTTAGGTACAATATCCATCAATTCTTAAAGTTGCATACTGTCCTCAGCACTTTCTGATGTATTACCTTCAGGGAGAGGTGCTTTATAGGACCTAGGTGGTGAGTAATGAGGTGGTGAGTGAGGTGGTGATTAAAGTGGTGAATGAGGTGGTGATTGATAAGGTGAATGAGGTGGTGGTTAAAGAGGAGGTAGGGATGTGGATGGTAGTGGATCAACAGGTATGTGATGAGGTACAGCTGGTTGTGCTGATCCTTCACCTAGATCCATAGCTGCACCTGCCAGCATAGCAGGCAGCAATGGTACAAAATCCCCTGCATAACCCCTTTTCATGTTTGCAAAAATCTTTTTGGTCAAAGTGGAGACTAAATACCTTCCTTTATTTTTAGTTGTAATATCAAAATAATTTGTAAAAACCTTGGATACATTAAAATTTTTGTATTACTCTCTATGTTATGAACCAGCCCATCAAAAATCAGTTTAGAAAAATTATAAACCCTATTGCTAGATAGACAGATTAATGCAGTAGCAATAGTACTACCAAATTGATCCCATCCACCAGACTTAGGGCTTAAGCAGTGTAAAATATGATGGACTAGAAATTTCCATTGGGGTGTAAAATTCTTTTTCCAAAAAATTAATTTGCCCTCAGTAACATACCCTAATGTGGCTAATCTAGCATATATTTCAACATCAGATAAATTATGTATTCCTATTGCATATGCCAATTGAAGTTTACTTCTGACAGATACCTCAGTAATAGTATACTCTTTAGAGTCTATATATGCTATTAATTATTGAGTCCTATTAGCAAGTGTGCTGACTGTGGCAGTTTTCCAGAACTGTTTGACTAGGGAGTCATAGATAGTAGGATTATGAGTTAATGCATACCTGAGAGATGTACCTTTAAGGAAGTCTACTACCTCAGTGAAACCAACACTTTCATTTGGTTTCTTCAGGAAAACGACCATGTTATGCTTGTCAGAGTACTTTAGATTGGCCATATGGACTTGTTGATGAACAAAAATCGTAAGAATTTAAATTCTAATCCAGGGTTTGATTCAAGGGAATTACGAAGTGCTGGTAGAGAGAGGGAATTGAATTTTTATCGATTAATAACAAGGTTTCTTATTGGACCGTGTGTAAAAGAAGTTTCTTTAGAGTAAAGAAAGATATTTTATTGAAGAAAGTGCAGTAATTATCCAAATAGAAAACCTATGTTAGAAGTATGCGCCGTAAAAATCTCTAACGGTAATATAAGAAAAATCAATTTTCCCTCACCAGCACCAACGGTCATCAACCAGACTTAACATTAGCCTACCAGTACTAATATAATCTACCAGAATTAACTTATAGACTACCAGAATTAACCTATAGACTACCAGAATTAACTCTAGTACTTAGTACTTACAGACCATGAATAAGAAGAATTTGCAGCCCAACTTCTATCCATCCTCAAATCCATGCTTATCCTGAAATAGTTAGTTAAAAACAAGAAAAATGCTACAATCTATTATTACTTATAACTAATTATTTTCTAACTACCAGAATTAATACCCTAGCAGTATTAATTTTAACTAGAAGTACTTTCTATACTTTACAAACTTTACAAGTGTAACCTCCCCTCAATTGTAGCTACAGATTTAACATTCCAATGCTCACTACTAAGAAGTTAAACCTGGTGACATCAAATCCTTTGGTGAGAAGGTCTGCAACATTATGATCAGTATGAATCTTGATAACCTCTATTAGTCTCTTCTCATAACAATCTCTTATAAAATGGAATCGAATCTCAATATGCTTGGTCCTTGAGTGAGCAACAAGATTCTTGATAACACTTATAGTGCTCTCATTATCAATATGGATTTTGGTGTTCATGAAATTGAAACCATAATCCATCATCTGATTCTGTATCCATAATACCTGCCCACAACAATTAGCAGCTAAAACATATTCTGCCTTAGTAGTAGAATTTGCCACAATAGTCTGCTTTTTGCATTGCCAAGATATCAATCTTCTTCCAAGAAATTGGCATCCACCTGTAGTTGATTTTCTGTCAAGGCTGGCTCCTCCATAGTCACTGTCTGAGTAAGCTTCTAGTTCAAAAGGTGAATCCCTAGGATACCATAAACCAAGTTTGGGTTGATGTTTGAGATACCTAAAGATCCTTTTTACTGCATTTAAGTGTGAAGCTTTTGGAGTGACTTGAAATCTAGTACAGGCACAAACATCAAACATGATGTCTAGCCTTGATGGAATCAAATATGTTAAAGAGACAATCATAGACCTGTAGACATGTACATCTACATCTATACCATCTTCATCCTTGACCAGTGGTTTATTAGACTCAATAGGAGTAGTAGCTGTTCTGATGGATAAAAAATCAAACTTCTTTTAGATGTCAGCTACATACTTATCCTAACTAATAAAGATTCCCTCAGGTAGTTGCTTCACTTGAAGTCCCAAAAAGAATGTGAGTTCACCCATGGAACTCATTTGGAATCTTTTGTGCATACAGTCTTCAAACTCTGTACACATGGACTGTTTTGTAGAACTAAAAATAATGTCATCCACATACACTTAGACTAACATAATGTCACTCTTTTTCTTCTTGATAAACAATGTTTTGTCTATGGTACCTCTTCTGAAACCCTTTTCCATCAGAAAAGAAGAAAGTGTCTTATACCAAGCTCTAGGTGCTTGATGTAGACCATAAAGAGCTTTGATCACTTTATAGACTTTATTTGGATGAGCAAGATCAACAAAGCCTGAAGGTTGATGAACATACACCTCTTCTTTAATAGTGCCATTGAGAAATGCACTTTTAACATCTATTTGGTAGACAGTAAATCCCATGTATGATGCAAATGCTAAAAATAACCTAATTTCCTCAATTCTGGCAACAGGTGCAAAAACCTCATCATAATCTATACCTTTCTGCTATCTAAACCCTTGTGCTACAAGCCGTGCTTTGTTTTTCACAACAATACTTCTCTCATCCCTCTTATTCCTGAAGACCCACTTTGTGCCAATTACCTTTTTCCCATATGGAAAATCAACAAGTACCCAAACCTTCTGTAGTTTGAACTGAAGCAATTCCTCTTGCATTGCTTCAACCCAGCTTTCATCTTGTAAGGCTTGTGATATAGTATTGGGTTCTTCTTGAGAGAGAAAACATGCAAACAAACAGTTCTGATGATCCTTGCGATTTGTTTTGTTCTGTCTGTGAATGTAACTTACCAAGGCTTGTTGTACTGAAGAAGCCTTTTGAATCTTCCCTCTTATTTGAACTGTTGATGTAGGATCTCCTAGAATTTGTCCTTTTGGATGATCCTTATGAATTCTGAGTGTGGGAATAGGGCTGGCAGCAATGGTGTTATCCATGTTGTTGAAATCAGCCTCTGCACCCACATCTTCATCATCATTATAAGCTCCATTGAATATTTTATCATTTGGAAGAGTATCAGAAACATCTTCTAAGGCAGGCATATTTGGATCAATAGGTAAATCAGCATTAGGGAGAGTAGATGCATCAATAGGTATGTTGCCTCCAAGATAGACAAATGATGATTCATCAGCATTTGCACCTGTGGAAATACTAGAAGCACTAACATTGGGTGTGTTAGACCTATCAGTACTAACAAATGATCTATCAGTACTAACAAATAGCCTATCAGTACTAACAGATGGCCTATCAATACTAAGTTGGCTAGTACTGGTAGCTTGAGCTGCCTTATTTTGAGATGCAATTCCCTTCTTTTCTTCTTCAAAGGCTTGTCTTGAAACATCATCCATAGCTTTAGCAACCAATTCCTGAGTAACCAACATCTCAAGTTCATCTTGCAAATCTTTTTCATTATCTTGCATCTGATGTTGTTCTTCCTTTATCAGCAGCATCCTCTAAATCTTGGACATCCTTATCTGAAGAAGCATTTTCAAATGGTTTTTCTTGTGTAATCTGAACAACATCCTTTACTGGAATCCTTGTCCTATGAGGTTGTAGTGGAAGCAATATGTATTCCTAAGTAGGTCCATTATCTTTTCTTGATGAACCTGCAACATAAGAATCTTGTGTACCTGCATCCACATTAACCTGATTTTCAACACTAACAGGAATATAATTCATTGAATTGGTGAGAAAATCAAGATCAAACATCCAATTAGGACCAGTTCCTGCCACATTAGGTTGGTCTTCAAAAAAATTTATGTGCAGATTCTCTTCTACCCTTTTGGTCCTTTTGTTGTATACTCTAAAGGCTTTACTAGAGGTAGAGTATCCAAGCAAATAACCTTCATCAGATTTTCCATCAAATTTGCCCAAGGAATCTAAGGTGTTCAAAATAGTGAAGGAGCACCCAAAAGGTCTCATAAAACTAATACTAGGTGATTTACCTATTAATAGTTCATAAGGTGTCTTATTTTAAGGTTTGGTCACTAATACCCTATTCAGTACATAGAAAGCAGTATTAATTGCTCTGCCCAAAATGGGATAGGTAAAAGTGAGTCTGCTAACATAGTTCTAGCTGCCTTAATTAGGGTCATGTTGTTCCTTTCTGTAACACCATTCTGCTATGGAGTTCTAGCTATACTAAACTCCCTTTTGATTCCTTTCTTAGCACATAATACATTCATAGCATAATTCTTAAACTATGTCCCATTATCACATCTAATGATTTTAACATTATGATTCAATTGTTTTTCTAAGCCTATGATAAGATTACAAAGGATTTCAAATGTTTCATCCTTGGTAGCTAAGAAAAATACACAACTAAATCAGCTGAAATCATCAGTCACAACCAAGTAGTACCTTTTCTTGTTGATGCTTTCTATAGAGACAAGTCCAAATAAGTCCATATGAAGTAATTCTAGGGGCTTTCTGATGATTCTATCTAACTTGGCCTTATAGGAGGCCTTGTGTTGCTTACCCTTCTTGCAGGCAACACAAGTAAGGTCATTCACAAAAACTTTTGAAGGTAAACCTCTAACTAGGTGACCTTTAACAAGTTTATTTATATTTTTGAAACTTATATGACCTAATCTCCTATGCCTAATTTAGACTCATATGCTGTTGCATTTGCATATAAACAAGTTATACCTCCAGAAGGAACAATGTTCTTTAAATCTAAAGATAGTAAACATCAATCTTTCTAGGAGCTCTAAGTACATTGACTTTCATCGAGAAGCTTAATCTAGGAGACAAAGATAAGGCAGTCAGACTCAGTTAAAAGGACAATATATTCTTTTTTGTCACACATTTGTAAGACAGAGAAAGGTTAAATTAAAGTTATCTACAAAATAACATCCATCAAAGTCTAAAAAATTAGCGTTTTGATTTTACCTTTTACGGTTATTTTACCTCCTTTAGGGTCACTTTCCAAAAGCATAAAGCCTCCATTGAAATCTTCATAGTATGATAGTTATGATTTGTTGCTAGTATCTTATGGCTGAGCAATCAAATATACACATCGGCATAGATCTTGTAACAAGATCTCTAGATCGCCCTGCACTATAAGTAAGAGAATTAGTATCTTTAGGATCCAAGCCATTACAGACTTTAGAAATCCCTTTTGGGGTCAATATACTCCAACTTCTTGAGTATGAATGATACATTGTCCTTTGCGACACCATGATCCTAGGTATTTTCCTTTAGGCCTCCAAAACCATCTTAACTTTTAGAAGGTTTAGTACTCCAGCGCTACACCAGTTTACCAGTATGTACTATGCTCTTTTCCTAGCAGTTAGTCATGTTTTTAGTTTTTAACCCCAAAAGTTTTAACATCTTGTTTTAAGTCTTTGGGTCTAAAGGCTGGTTTTGTGTAGTAAGACCTCTTGATAGGTGAACATGAGCCTCTTGGTCTTACATTGTCCATTCTTGGGTAAATAGATCTAGAAGCATAACCAGGCCTAGCAATACTAATACTTGGACTAGCAGTACTAACAGGCCTAGCAGTATTAATACTTGGCCTAGCAGTACTAACAGGCCTAGCAGTACTAACACTTGGCCTAGCAGTACTAATGCTTGGCCTAGCAGTACTAACAAATCATGTTCTTGTTAGTACTCCTGATGGGACAAAAGTCTTACTTAAATGTGGGTATTTTGAAAAGTTTTGATGATTAACCCTTTTGGTATTATCCCATACTGGTTTGCCCTCCCTTTTACCAGTATTAACCACATTTTTTAGATTAGACTCTTGACTCTTTTTGTCATGGAAATTACTGTCTTTTATCAGATGCTCAGTACTTCTACAAACAAAATAGGCTTTTACTTTCCTAAAACCAACTCCTTGTTTATGAGAATTTTGATCACTTTTTTCATCTCTAGACTTAACTGTTTAATTCTCAGGTCTAAATTTTTGCACTTCAGACACTTCCTCCTCATCATTTGAGGTCCAATCCTCAATGATAACACTATCTCTGTTAATCTTAGGATTAGATACAATTGACACACTGACTGACTTAGGCTTTTCAGTATTTGCATCATTTGTTTTACCTGCAGTCTCACTTGTTTTATTATTAAGCTCAGTTGTTTGTGACTCAATGATTTTATTCCTAATGGCATATTCATCTAACCCAACAAAAGATATATCAGCTCTTGGGGTTAAGAAGTTCCCTGTAATGAGAGGGGGAACAGCTTTATACCTATTCTTTGAAAATCTATCATTTTCTGGTATATGCATCATCACTTGATCTACCATAAAAATACTCAAACTGTTCTCACTATCAGTTTCATGATTGCTAATTAATTCATTCAATTGTGTGCTATATCCTAAACTAGTTTTATCTCTAGCACTCATTTGACTTTTAAGTATTTCCTCAAGATTCTTAGTCGATTCTTCCCATTTTGCAATCTTATCTTTTAACTCATCTCTTTCTTTAATAGCTTCTCTAATTCCAGATTTAAGTTGTTAATTTTTATTTCTTTACATTTAAGCTTATAATTCTAAAATTCATATTTCTCACCCCAAGCTAACTTATTTTTTTCATGTCTAATAATCCTGGATTCTAGTGACTCTAATGCTATATCATAACCCCTGATTTCTAGTTTTGCTTTGTTATGCTTTTCTCTTTCAGTATCATAGTTCTTTTGAAGACATTTCAATGATGCAAGACATTGTTTAGAACATTTTTGTACCTCACTGTCAGAAGAACTTGATGAGCTTGAAGAGAAGATTGCCATCAAAGCATAGTTGACTGGTCTCACTTCAAAATCATTGCTCCAGTCATAGCCTCCCAGACCATCTTGAGCCACCAGTGCCTGTGATGAAGATTCATTAGTTGGTGCATTGCTCCTGCCATTGTCACCATAAGATCTTCTTCCTTGACTCCTTCCAGATCTACATTCTCTAGCAAAATGCCCTTCTCGGTGACAGTTGTAGCACTCAATCTTTGACTTGTCAAGAGAAACAAGTTGTTTTTCTTTGAAGTCCATATTCCTTCTTGTCCTTTAAATGAACTTCTTTACTCTGACAGTCAACATAGCCACCTGGCATCAAAGATCCAGTTCCTCCAAGTCAACTCCATCCATCTACTGAAAATCCTCATTCTCAAGTTGAGGACTGGTTGTTGGTTGTGCAAGGAAGGAGTAAGCTATATCATGAGCACATAGAGTATATTGAACTTGATTAATTCCACCAGCAGTACTAACCCTAAAATCTCTACTAGCAGTACTAACTTCATTAGTACTGCCAATATTTTCAGAGGAGAGAAAAGCCAAATTCTGAGAAGTAGAGTTAGAACCTGAAGAACTTTTCAATTCATCTTCATACACTCTAAGATTGTTGTAAAGGTCATCAATATCAATCTCATCAATGTTTGGCTTATTTCTCATGATGAGGGCAATCTGATTCCATGAAGAAGGAAGACTTCTAAGGAACTTCTGGTTAATGTCTTCCTTGGACATTGGAGCACCATGAACCTCTAATTGACTTATCAGTTTCTGGAATCTATCATAAGCTTTGTCTAAGCTTTCATTTGATGCAGTAGAAAAATTTTCAAATTGAGGTTTTAGAACATTTTTCTGCATTTTCTTGGATTCTACATTACCACCAAATCTTGATTTGATTACCTCCCAGAGTGATTTAGCATCAACAACATTGTGAAACTTGAGGAGGTATTCATCAGGTATTGCTAAAAGCAAGATGCTTTTAACTCTTTCCTGATTCCTTCTTGCAGCCAGTTGTTTGGCAGTCTTAGGAGCAGGAGGAGCAGAAGTTTCTCCAGTTGTTGGTGCAGGCTCTTCTTCTAAATCTCCATTGACAATAACATCCCATAGATTATGGTCTGTATGACAGATATATTGGCGCATTCTCATGCTCCATATATCATACTCTCCCTTCCTGATGATAGGGATCTTCATTGCAGTGATTGTGGGTGGAGGAATGTCTTGTTCTGCCATCTTACAGTTGAGTTCTTCTTAATCAGAGTTTCCACACAAGCTCTGATACCACTTGTTGGATCGATTTACTGAATAGATCTAAACCTTCAGCTTGCAAAGAGTTTGCTCCTTTAGATAATTCTAAAGCAACAATATTGAAACACTGAGTGAACACTATTGATTATGCGGAATCTAATCAATAATGCTAAGAAGAACAATAATAAATACCACAAAAGAACTTTTATATTAAACTTTGAATCTGCCTAGGTTACAGATTACAAACTATGATTACTATTCGATCTCTATGATCTTGTGTAGAACTATATCTACTAACTATGCCTAGGGTTCCTTTTATAGACTAAGAAAACCCTAATGGGCTTTACAAAACGCGTATAAAGATAATGCATATCTTTTCCTAAGATATCTCATGCATATCTTTAATTCTAACTAATTTCTGCGTAAGCAGACTTAACTATTACATAAGCAAATATCAACTTTTTAACACTACCAGTACTAACTATGATAAACCTTCTACCAGTACTAACTATTATACTAGCAGAACTAACTATAATACTAACAGAATTAAGTCTGTTGTACAAAATTCCTAACAGAAATGAAATGCATAAGTGTGTGAAAAAATGAACAACCAACCACCTCTCTAAAGCATGAAGAGGTGTATAAATACTTACATGTGGACATGGGCTTGGGCCTTCATGGGTTTGTCCATGGGCTTTAGCTAACTAGCCTAGTAAGTTTCCAAAAATTAACTTAACAAGCTAACTACAATTATCTATGGAAGTGACCGACACTTTCGTGTTCCTAACAAAATCCCTAAAAAACTGATTATGTGTTATAAAGCAACATAATAATAATGATAAAAAAACTAATAAACACAAAAAAATCTCTTAGAAGAGAACTTATTATGTGTTATAAATGGCATGTTCAAAAAGCATATGAAACAAATAGTAGTTACTCGACATGATATAGTTAATCTAGCGGAGCATATTCATCGTCCCTTAGCTTCGATCAAACTTATTTTTGTTTTCATATTTATAAAGATCGGTTCGGTTTATATTGATTTTTTAAATGCTAAAACCAAACAGAACCAAAAACTTTGGTTTTTTCACAATCCAAAAACCGAACCATCGGTTTTTTTAATCGGTTTTGATTTTTTAGGTTTCGGTTCTTCGATTTAGGTTCGGTTTTTCAGTTTCATGCACACCCCTAAATCTAGGGATGGCAATGGGTGACAAAAACCCATAACCCACGGGTACCCGTATGTAAATGGGTTGGTAATCTCATAAATTTTCACCCGTGGGTGAGTTGTGGGTGAAAATTTGTACCCATCGGTGGGTGACGGGTAATGTATACTCATCATGGGTGTACCCATCTAAAATACCCACGGGTGTACCCGCCTAAATAACCTTGCGTGTACCCATAAACTCGTTTGTGTTGAAATAAAATTTATGATACTACTTAAATATTTGTGAAGTTGTTGGTATATATTTGATGGTTACCCAACTCTTCAAAGATATATACATGATACATTTCAGTTTAGACATGTGATTTGGTGTAATGACATTTAATTTGCTAGTTTCAAACACGTGTTTTAAGTATTTTTTGAACTCGGTATTTGGAAAATATGATATGGTGTCTTGTAACGTTTCGTAGTTAGTTTCCATATCATTGTTTTGTAATTTTGTTACATTTTCACTAACCCACGGGCGATGGGTACTCGCAGGCATGGACATAGATAAAAAGTTATACCCACTAGTGGGTGACGGGTGGGTGGTGAGTGAGAAAAAATCCACGTGGGTGGGTGACGGGTTTGGGATACCCGTACCCATTACCCACGGGTGTCATCCCTGTCTAAATCCCACCACCACATTCCTTGCTCTACACCATAATCCGACCACCCATACCGGACCAGGCCAACATCATCTTTACTAACCACAACCATACCGGACCAGGGTTTCAACCACCCGTCCATTTACCATAATCAAACAACTACCAAATATAATTGAAACCCTCGAAGGTCAATAATCAAATTAAAACCCCCGCCACTCTAAAAGATTGAATTCGGAGCTTCAATAAAATGATAAAAAAGATCGTTTGCATAAAACCAAGAAAAAGTTAACTTGAGATCCACAATCTTAAGATATGGTACCCAACTGTGGTTCGGTGGTGGTGGATTCGTTGGTGGTGCAATCGGTTGTTAATTGTTGTTGTTAATTCGTTTGTTGTATTAATTAGTGTAAGTTCTTGCAAGAGTTTTAAGATTTTTTGTTGTGTTTGGAAAAAAGAGAAAGATATTAATTCTTTTCGTATGAATGAATATGTGAAGATGAAATGTAGGTGTAAAGTTTGGTAGATTTAAGAATAAAAATAAAAGATTAAAGATGAAGTGTAAAATACCATTATACCCTCATGTGCCTTGCACATGAGGGGATTTAACGGCACTAATTAACGACCGTTCAAGATAAGGACTATTAGCGTTATCAAACTTCATTATAAAGATTAGTCGTCAAACGACGATTCCGTTGTCACTGGTCTAACTTCGAATCTTTAAAATTTTGGATCCAAACAGAGAGACGAAATTTGGCATAACTTATTTCTCATTTCTTTTGTTAATAAACTCACAAACATGTTTTTTTAATTTCCTGTTTAATTCTGTTATTTTCTTCTTGAATAAAAACTCGAAAGCAGACAAAGGTTAAAGAGTTAAAATACTTTATATATTTAACACCATATTCCATATACGTGGTGATTCTGAGTTTGTTAAACATGATCTTTATAATTACAATGAGCTTAATCATAACACATAAAGATATGGTTAGCAACTCAATAGAGATCAACATTTATCTGTTTTATTAGTATGTAAAAAAAAGATTGCTAATTTGAAATTGGTACATTAGAGATCGACATTTGCCACACACAAAAGATAGTGGGAACAAAATTTGTTAATGTTAGAAACCAATTTACTTTCTTCCTAAAAAAGATTTTCAAATAACATTTCAGATTACTATTTAAGCGTTCGTGCATATCAATGACGATAAATATAGTAAGTTATGTATCTTTATGGTGAGGATGCATGAAGTTGGCGTGGATCACTGCTCCGCACAGAAAAACTATTATCAACCCACTCCCCCCGTAACATTTCGAATATATATGTGCTCGTTGTATGTGTTTGTTTGTCTGCATCGCCATATTAACATCATCATTCTCACATGTACAAAGTCCCTTGCACTCTTTTATGTATGGCCCAAAGATAATTTTATTTTACCAAAAACTCTATACGACATATAGGGAATACCTGATACGTCGTATAGCCTTATACACTGTATATGATATGGCACATAACGCAGGTTAAACAAGTTAAACGGGTTTGTGGGTCGACCCGTTTAACTCATTTAACCCGTATAAAAAATATATATATATAACTTTTAATTTAAGAGGAAAAATCTTAAACAAGATGACTGTTTGACCAGCTTATTAAACATGTTACACGAGTCTACCTGAAACCCATATAGATTTAAGTCGAACCTGTATCAACCAATGAAATGACTTGATTTTTAAAACCCAAGGCCTTTGGTATAGTGGTATGTGAGTGGCTCACTAATCTAGATGTTGTGGGTTCAAGCCTCATTGGAGGCATTTGTGAGATATATTGTGTGATAGGTGTGAAAAAATTGGCGTAAAAGAAAAGAAATGGGTTTTAAAAAGATAGTTTATAAATGAGGGGTAATATAAATATTGAAAAAAGTCAAAGTGAGTGAATAATAAATCCCAAATAACAGTCGTTCTTTCTAGTCTAGTCTAGGGTTGGAATTAAATAAAAGTGTGTGAGAGTGAGGAAGAAGATGAGCAGCGGAAGTAGAGAATATTCTCCAGACTGGCTTCGTTCTACTGACCCCACCACCACCACTGAGGTTAGGTTACCTTCTTCATCTTCATTTCTATTACTTTAATTCTATCTATCTTATCTTATGTGTTTGCTTGTTTGTTTTCGATATGAAATTTATTCTAATAATAATAATAATGATTCTAGTGTTAATTACACAAACCTAACCTAACCTAACCTAAGTATTATCAATCAATTCATTCTAGGCAACATCAATATTGTTTACATTGTCAAGTTCTGATGATGATGATGATCTACTTCCTATTCGCTCTGTTATCAACACCAAACCACTTACCACTAAGAAAGAAGAACAAGATGATGATGATGTAATTTCATTGCCATCTGATTCCGACCACGACCACTACTCAGACAAACAACAAGATGATGATGATGTATCTTCGCAAAAAACAACTGTCAAATTGGAAGACTCGCCTAATAAGAGGAGGCGTAAGTCCCAAGATACAAAGAAAGGTAGTTTCTTCTTCTTTTATGTTTTTTACTACCTCTATACTTTCACTAATTCTTTCTTCTTCTTCTTTACAGAGATTGACGACCATCCAAACCCTCTTCAAACTGAAAGCAAGCCGCAAACCGGGCCTTATGTAATTTTCCCAATACTTGTCCCTCCCATCTTTACTTTACTTTCTAGTCACTTCACTTGACACGATTAACTCCAACTTTGCAGATTTCGTCTTCAACTTTGCCTTTGCTGCTTCCTGATAAAATCCAACGTACAAAGGTAGATAGATACCTTCTTCTATTGTTTCATCACCCCCTCATCTGCCAAAATGCATCATCATCATCATCATCGTCAAATATATCTTTATTGTGTTTGTATATCATAGTAGATAACCCGCGTTTTAAAATCCGCAGGCACTTGTGGAGTGCGAAGGTGAATCCATTGATCTAAGTGGCGATTTGGGTGTTGTGGGGAGGGTGGTTATTTCAGATTCCCCTTCTGGCGATCAAGATATGTTTTTGGATTTAAAAGGTCTGCATTGTCTTTCTGTTTTATCTGCTTGTATCATTTCATCAGCTGCAGTTTCTTGTCCGTTTATGAACCCACAAACTTGTAAATAGGGAATTCTTTTAACTTGCTCTGCCGTCCTCTAATGCCCAACAATATTTTTTCTGTTTCTCTTTCAGGAACTATCTACAAAACGACAATAATACCTTCAAGAACTTTCTGTGTTGTATGTGCCATTCTCTCTGCATGTGATTTTGTTTTATCATTCTATTCGAATAATTATGGCCAACACATTGATTATTTTTTCTCAGGTTAGCTTTGGACAGTCAGAAGCAAAGGTGTGTTTTCGTTGCATGTTCCGTGTTTAGTTTTTCGCTCTGTTCAATCATTTTTTATGCTAGTTCTCGTTGATGAGAAGCTTTGGCTAGGCTGGTCTGTTTTCTTAATATAAAGGTTGAAACAAAAGATCAATCTAAGCGAAGATATTTATTGTTTCAGATAGAGGCAATCATGAATGACTTTATTCAGTTGAAGCCACAATCGAATGTTTACGAAGCTGAAACCATGGTTGAAGGTCAGGATTTCCTTTTGATGGTTCCGATAGATGTTCAAGTTTGCATTTTTCCATTTGCTCACTATTTACTTTTTTCATCACTTTGGTAGGAACACTGGAAGGATTTTCATTCGAGTCTGAAGATGAAGCTGATAAGCAGACTATTCGCCAGGCGGATGAAAATGAGGGGGGCGAGCCTCAAACTAACGGGAAAGGCAGACGAAAAGCTGAGAAAACATCGGTATGCCTCTTATTTTTTACTAGGGGCTGTACAACATAATCATCCGATTTAATTTATTTGCTAATTTAAAAACTTTGGATTCAGGATGCATCAAAAAAGAAGGGGAAAGCTGCTGTGAAAAAGCCAGCAAAGAAGGTCAAAAGAAAAGCTCCGGTTGCAAAGAAAACCAAGACAAAAAAATGAGGAATGCAATTGTTCATGTGCGTGTTTCACCATTACATAAACCGTCAACCTGTTGTGGATGGTTTCCTGCAATTTACTGATTCTTTTAAACCCGCAATCAATTCTCCGAGTCCTTGTAGGTTATCGAGAGAAGAGAAACTGTAGCGCTAGATAGTGTAGGAGAGTGTAGCCTATAAAGATTCGTGGCACTTGTATGATGGAATTATATGATGCTTTTGTCCACATACATCAGTCAAATCTAGTTGCAGTGTCATGTACTTTTTTTTTCATTCATTTTTGTAAATGAACATACTAATCCTATGCTATGGCTCTAGCACGGCCTTTGGTTTCTAGCTCGTACATGCCGAATTGATCTGAATACACCGGATCATCTTATAATAGCTCTCAGTTTTTAGTTGTTTCAAAGTGCCATGCTCAAGTTTACCTGGTCGTTAGTTGCAAAATGTTGGTCAAATGTTCTTATGGAATCGTATTCCCAACCGATACTTGATGGCACCGGTTCCATAACAGATGTATTAAAGTCTTGGGATTAAGACATCATGATGATGATTTATTTTGAAAATGTCAAACTATCTCACATTGTATAAACGAAAGTTGTCACGCATATGTCCCAATCGGGGCTCAAACCTACAACCAGTTGGTATTGAAAATGGTTTCATTTGACGTAACCTTGCTAAATTTACAAAACTGACGTTTGGTGTATGCTCATGGAATCTATGAAAATTTACAAATACGGATATGTACGGTATCCACTTCTCTTGTGTATCTTTTTTCGGGTAACCATGATTTCCGACCTCCTTTTCCGCCTTAGAAAAGGCATATTGTCTACTCACGATCTTGTCAAATCACAACATCTGCTAGTGTCAACTTCAATTTCATATTCCCGAGTTGAACTAGTATCTCTTCTTTAGAAGGATCTACTTTCAACACAGCCGCTTTCTTATTAAATTTAGAAACATGCACCATGTCACCTGCCTTCACAATTTTGCTGCTTCTTTCTGCAATTTAAACACTTGTAGCGATTATGAATCAAATTCGCACTTATGTAGTGTCCAGAACATAACAAGGTAATGGATAAGTACCTAATTGCCGTTTCTTTACACTGCTCTCACTCACCATTGCTGTATCGCTTTCTTTAGGTGTGGACTGACTGCTAAAGGAGGCCATTTTAGGTGGCAAAGGACTATCATCTGCCTTAGAAGCTAAAACTGGGGATGCACGGCGTTGTCGTACTTTCTTGTGAAGTAATGAACGCGCTACTCCTCCACCATTCGATATTTCTTGGATTTTTCGGTATCTTTGACTGGTGGCATGCTCCCTAATCCTACGCTCGCTAACCACTAGATTTCTATGAAGTTCCCTAGCAAGCCTCAAAAGAAATTGTTATATCAGATATACCATACAAATATAACAAACATTTATCCAGTAATAACTAATAATATGTCCAAGGTTACTCAGCTAAACATGAAAGAGTTCTCACTTAAGATGATGCCGTGCTTCATGAATATGCTCATGAAGCTTCTGCTTCAACTTCTCCATATCTTCAATCACCTGCATGTAAAGAGGAAGAAGAACGTATGACAACAGCGTACAATAATCATCTCTGCAAGCAACAACCTAAGCAACACAAACATTGACAACTTCCGCCTAATGTAGAAGAAGATAAGATTCTCCACATGGAGGCCTATTAGACATATGCTTGCAATTAGAAACATATACGGAGTAAAACCATAGGATGGTAAAATGGATAAGATTCTCATCATTCGTTCACAACTGAACATGGTCTTCCTTACCAATACTAGGATCCCCAAAAATCTGAATTCATGTTGCTCTATATTTGAATTCTCATGTTACCTTATATTGCAGTTAAGAAAGCCTCTTGTTTTTAGTTTTTATGCTCATTAATAACCTTGTCGCATATTCTGGTTTTCATCGTCATCCAAATTGTTAAGCGGGAATATATATTTTACAATCCAATAAATGACGTATGAAAAACTCCAATCAAATTTTTATGTGTGGGAATAATAACTAAACCAACACTACTCAACATCGAATAAGCAAATTGCTATATATGTTTGCAATGTACGGAACATGTAATACCGAACATCTAATATATGTCAGAAGCAGAGCAGAGTATGCAAGTCACCTCATTAATCTCTGCACTGGCTGTTCCATGGAGTTCACGAGCATTACCTACAACAACGTTAGGAAGTCCTAGCCTCTCAGCTATGTTTATTGCATTTGAACGTCCTGCATTCATATGTTGACTATCAGATGGCCACTCACATCACATCACAAGTTAGATAGAAATGAAAAGCTACCAACGAAAACAACCTGGAATTCCCCAAAGAATCCTATATGTTGGCTTCAAGTTTACTTCATCAAACTCCATGCATGCATTTTCAAAGGCGTCGTTGCTGTTGAGGTAAGTTAATAACAGATGAACCTGTAGTTGAAGAGAAAGAGAGCCATTGTTTCCTACCTGTACTTGAGGGTTTTAAGTTCACCATGATGGGTGGTAGCCATTGTCAACAACGCTCCAGCTTCAGCAAAGCATTCTAGGAGTGACATCCCCAAAGCAGCTCCTTCTAAAGGATTCGTACCAGCACCAACCTAAAACATGCAGGCAGATACCCTCAATCAATGCATTGCCTCATACCCAGAAAGAAGTATTCATAAAATACAATAGCATGTGGTCACGATTCCTACTGAACGAGGGACGTGGCGTTACATGTTAGCATATCTATGATGATCACTCGCAGTGATATATACCTCATCTAAGAGCACTAAGGACTGGCTTGTTGATTGCGACAGTATGTCCTGAAATAGATATAAAAAAAGCACTTTCAGATTAGCCTTCTACCTATTGGAAACCATTGCCAACATAAGTTATATGAATAAAGAAAGTAAAAAAGCATTGTGAAACACGATTTTGGAATAGTTCCTATAGATCTAAGCTTTTGGGTATGAAAACTTTACTAGCACTTTCAACAGACCATAGCAACTTTGAAAAGCTTGTGAAGTATATTGATCGCGGTGCAGCGAGAGATGCAGAAACAGTCTAGATTATAAACTGTCACATTAACTTCATCAATGTTTACAACTTACACTAGTTTGTTTCAGATGACCAGAAAAAGTAGACAGAGATTGAGACAAGGACTGTTCATCACCAATATCAGCAAATATGGAATCGAACCATGGCATCTTCGCAGGTTCAGATGACAAAACATAAAGACCTGGAAATACAATCGGCGACACATCAATTGGGAAGTAGGGGACCTTCACAGAACAGACAAATAGTGCATGCAGGTCCAGTGAATATCAAGTTATTTACCTTTCTTCTCTGAACAGACAAATATATATATAACGATTACAACATCGGACCTCAGGTGAAAAAGTAACGAACCAAATTCATATTTTTAAGATTTACATATATAATGTCGTTGTTCAAGTTTAATACAATACAATTTTAGAAAAGAACCAGTTCGGCATCGGACCGAGAACCGTTTTTTGAAACTATCCGAGAACCAAACCAAATATAGCCGGTATCAGTTCGATCTTGGTTCTTTGACTAATTTATGCACAGCCCTATTTACCCTCATCTCATATCAAGCTACAAAAAAAATATTTTAAACACTTTTTTTAAAATCTAAGTTTCCTAATTTCAGAAAATTGAGACAGCGATAGAATCAATATAGACGGCTGATTTTGATATTGCAGATTCAGTACAAACTTTGAATATAGGTCATCTTTTAGACATGCCTGCCTTTGCCATCATAGCAGCCAATCCAACTGTCTTCAAGAAAATGGTCTTGCCCCCGGTGTTTGGGCCAGTTACAACCAGAACTCTAGTTTTCTGTGCAACAAATATATCGACAGGAACAGGGGATGCTTTTTTCAACTTTGCAACCTGAAAATTTACAGCGTTTAGCTAACGTTCAGTACAGAATGATCAAAACCTGTAAACTGCTTATTGTACACTCACGGGTCCCAGAGTTACCTGTGCTTCTAACAATGAGATGCTTGTAGATGTTTCTTCTTCTCTCTGAGTGACAATGCCTATTTGTTGTCTTCTCCTTCTATTTTCCTATTAGAATATAACACTAAGCAATGATAAGGAGCCATGAATTTGAGTAGTTAGAAAGTTCTTTTTAAACTTATTAGATTTAGCAATAAAATTACATATAGTTGTGTCACTTACGGCACGAGCGTCACTGACATCCTTCATAGCCTTGTGCATCTTTTCTCGATGTTGTTGAAGTAATATAGGATGATAAGCTTTTGGCAGATACAGTTTCCATTTCACTTCGGAAAGTTGTGATGCAACTGAGGGGTCCTCTGAAGAAAAAAGATCTGGATAAGTGCCGCCAAATGAAATACTATATGTCGCCCGAGCATTGATCTGCATTCATTACAGTAGAAGTGAACCAAAGTTGAAATTATGGGTATGCCATGAAATTTACACACGGATTGTTTCACCAATCACAATTGCTACAATATGATTAAGAGTAAAACAATCCAGAAAGGGAAACAAGCATTGGTTTTGGTGACAGAATCCATTGCATTGATATATATGAACAAATTTAAAGGTGTCATGTATCAGGCTAGTGCATTGATAGTAATCAACATTAACGATGCACAGATGGTACTCACCACATCTAACCGGATTATCGTATTGAACAGATTTTCTACGTCATCAAGATCTGTTTGCATCTGTGCAGGAATAACATTATGAAAACACAGAAAGTAAGAGAAGAAAACTAAAACTAATGGATGGGATTGAGTTAGTTACCTTGTGCGTTATTTCTAAAAGCACATCAGCCTCGGCCTTGGCTACTGAAGCTCTTGCTTGTTGCAACTCATCATTTAGTGGAACAGCAGAAAGTGGCTCCACAAGGGTTCCTGTGCCCGAACCACTACAATAAAAGCATATTTTATCTCGCGGGTCAGGTTTTAAGAACCACTGTGGAGTGAAAGAAGGCAGTAGCAAGTTCTCACATGCATAGTTTTTTCAATTTCACTGGCAAACATACATATTTTTGTAGTATTAAACCTGTCCACTCTGACACTCGTTGGACAGAATGAAATATAGAAGAGCTAGCTAGGGAGAACATTATTGTTTAACAACTTGTACTTTATACACAAAATAAAGCACGTGATACATAACAACTTGTCGCCCGGATGATCCCGTATTGTTCATTATGGGCGGAGATTGCCACCTCTAGATATATTAAACCAAAGGTGTTGGGTCCATGATCAAGTTGAAGAATAGTATGCGACAACACACCACTAAGCTAAATGCACTAATGACATCTTAAGGAATCGAATGAAGTGTAACTTGTGATTTACCTTGATAACAATAGACCATCAAAGGTTCTTTTTTGATCAGTTGCTGATTTTATACACCATCTTCCATCGGTATTGCTTACTTCCTATATAATATCAGTTGTAGAAAAAGATGAGGGAAAACCACAAGAGAATGAAACATAGTAAGTTACTACGACATGTTATCTTACCACAGATGATGATGTCTCTTTCATCTCATTACTGATTAGACTCTCCATCAATTGGTATAACTGAAAAAAAAACAGGAACCCGCATCAGTGATATATCCATTTTGATTGGTATAAATGATGATGGTAGCAATTAAAAAACCTTTCTCTCAAGGAGGCGCACTTGTTCACGAGAGCGTTTGAGGGTTGGACTCTGCAAAAGACGACAAAAAGAATAAAATAGTAGTCTAGTTTGGTGCTGCATATATATATATATAAGAAGGTGAGTGGGCGGGTAGATACAGCTGAATCTTTGACAGAGCCGTCTTGATCAACAAGCTTGAGTATGAATTTGAGTAACGGACGACTGATGGACATATCAATGATCTGCATTAATGGTATTTGTATTTTCATTAGAGGAAAGGGTGAATTAAAATAAATTAAGAAGGAAGGAAGGAAGGAAGTAAACCATATCGGCAATAGGCAAGAAGCGTTGAAGCCAAATGGAGTCTTGCTTAACGGCGGAATTGAGACTAGTCTGCAAGGAGTCGGCCACGTGGAGCATGGAGAAAAGGGCGATAGCTTGATTGCCGTCCAACGGGAAGCCTCGGCTGGCATCTTGTATCGCAGAGTTGACAAGTGGGATTGGAATGGAATGGAAGTCCATGATACAAGAGGCGTGGTTATGCATTTCAACAGCAGCATTGGTCTCAGCTAAAAGCCTCAAGCTGTCGTCAAATGAGTTTATGTTGTTTAAACGCAAAAGTGAATGCTTAGTGGCTTGTTTGCCGAGAGAGGTACCCGCGAAAGACGCAACGGAGTCGCACACTTTATCCCACTCCAATACTTTATAATAATTATTAGTTTCAACTTCTTCTTCTTCTTGTTGTTGTTGTATAACTGGTAAATATGAGTTAAAACACCTCCTCCTGTTGTTATTGTTGAGGAGGATGAATAATTGTTGTCGTTTTGGTCTAGTCTTGTTCAACTTCGTCCACCTCAACAACCTCAACCTCAAAGATGATGATAATGATAATGATAATGAGAAATTAATATTACTACTACTAGTAGTAGTAATTGGGGGGACACACCAGCAGCAGCAAGAAGAAGAAGAAGAGGAGGAGGAAATCATTATTGTTAGATTTTCAATAACACATTATTATTATTAATACTCCTTATTAACATAAACATCATCATCAAATGAACCACACCACCACATGTATATGATCCATTCAATTCAATTTCTTTTCTTTTCATTTTCTATCCTCCTCTACACTATGTTGGCCCAACCCAGTAGTAACCCACTACTAGATCCATTCAATTTCATCTCATACACTATATTATTAGCCCAGCCCAGCCCAACCTCTATTCAATTCAATTATTTTTTAAGCTCTTTATTTCTGGTTCGTTTAAATTTTTTATGTGAATAAAACCGAATTATTTATTCATTTATTTATATAAATTTTTAACACTAAAATAATTTTCAAGCTTAAAAAATGTTATATTTATATATTAGGAAAGTGTTTTAATATCTATTTTTTTTATTAATCTTTACTTATATATAGGAGCAAAGATATGACACGTCATTAAAGACATGTCATCAAACTATCCATGTCACTAATTTTTGGTGTATTATATGACACATCAACGCCTACTAGGACATCTACATGGCATGAATCTGGATTTATTTTAAAAATTATGTCACTGGAAGAATTCGAACCCAGGTTCTTTGTTTAAGAAACAAATGCCTCAACCACTGGACTAGGCCAATGTTTGTGACAGATTTGATAAACACAAACAAGTGATGCTTTAAAAAATCTACTAAAGTCAACATATAACAAAACCTCCTGTCAGATACAAAATTCGATTTGAAAATTCATTGATATCCCTAAAATTCCTCCCCAATTAAACCCTAACTTATCTCCATAAAACTCCTCCCCAATTAAACCAATATTTGAAATCGGTTACTGATTTATTGTACGCGTTTCACAAAAATCAACCATTTCTCCAAAATCAAGCATGCCTAAACAGAAAATTCATGATCGACATCAATTAACACCAGGAAATTCATCATCTTATGACAACAATTTGATTAATTTATCAATTAACGCTAGAAAATTCATCAGGTATCATGATTTTGTTTACCATGTCTATAAATCAATCCATAATTTTTTATGATTTTGTGTGTCGTGTCGAATTTATTTCTTCACTTTCAATATTCAATGAATGACAAACGACTATATTGGGGTATTTGAAATTTTAATGAAATTTTAGGGTTTTTATGATCAAGTTTAATCTTTAATTTTATTTT